>CM076578.1:1063683628-1063948628 GCA_034641835.2 Pinus albicaulis | reverse complement strand
CAAAACTGGTTTCGTGAACATGTCTGCACAGTTTTCCTTTGTATGCACCTTTTCAAGAGAGACTCCCCTTTCAGTAATAACCTGTCTTACAAAATGGTACTTAATTGGAATATTCTTTGATTTACTATGATAGGCCGGATTCTTAGCCAAATGTATTGCACTTTGACTATCACAAAGTAACCTGATGTTGTCCTGTAACCTACCAAACTCACCAAGCAAACCTTTCAACCAAACCGCCTCTTTGCAAGCATGCGAAGCAGCAATGTATTCTGCTTCAGTAGTAGATAAAGCAACAATGTTCTGTAGCTTTGACATCCAGCTAATAGCTCCACCTGCAAGAGTAAAGACATACCCTGAAGTTGACCTTCTCTTATCCAAATCACCTGCAAAATCAGAATCAACATACCCGCAAACAGATTCACTACTCTTATTGTAAGTAATACAATAGCTACTTGTGCCTCTCAAATACCGAAGCACCCATTTCACTGCTGACCAGTGTTCTTTACCCGGATTTGCCATATACCCGCTGACAACCCCAACTGCATGTGAAATATCTGGTCGAGTACAAACCATCGCATACATCAAACATCCTACTACATTAGCATATGGAATTCGAGACATATAATCTTTTTCTTCATCTGTATTAGGACATAAAATGGAAGAGAGCTTACAATGGGAAGCTAAAGGGACTGACACAGGCTTCACATTGTTCATACCAAACCTCAAAAGTATCTTCTCAACATACTTCTGTTGTGATAGCCACAGCTTACCATTACTCCTGTCTCTGAAAATCTCCATGCCCAAAATCTGTCTTGCTGCTCCTAGATCTTTCATATCAAACGTCCTTGCCATCTGAGTCTTCAACCTATTGATTTCTTCAATGCTTTTGCTTGCTAAAAGCATATCGTCAACATATAACACTAAGATAACGAACATGCCATTACTTAACTGCTTAAAGTAAACACAATGATCATATTCACTTCTTATATATTTTTGACTCAACATGAAAGAATCAAATTTCTTGTACCACTGTCGAGGCGACTGCTTCAGACCATACAGTGACTTCTTGAGCCTGCAGACAAATTTCTTATTGCGATGCTGAACAAACCCTTCCGGTTGTTCCATATAAATTTCCTCATCTAAATCTCCATGTAAAAAAGCAGTCTTAACATCTAGTTGCTGTAACTCTAAATCAAACAAAGCAACTAAAGCTAACACAATTCGAATTGAAACTATTTTAACCACTGGTGAAAAAATCTCATGAAAGTCAATATCGGCTTTCTGAGAAAACCCTTTTGCAACCAGTCGCGCTTTGTACCTGTCTTCCGTATCATTCACACCCTGTTTCAGCTTGAAAACCCATTTACACCCCACATTTTTCCTGTCTTTCGGAAGCTCAACCAGATCCCATGTGTCGTTCTTACTCAAGGCCATCATTTCGTCCTTCATGGCTGCTTTCCACTTATCACTTTTCGAACCTTTTATAGCTTCCTGATAACACAGAGGTTCATCATCGTTAGCGGTCAAAGCAACTAAAGTAACATAATCATCATACCTCCTAGGAGGATTTTTTATTCTTGTAGACCTCCTTAAGGATGTTTCTGGTGCTTCCGTAATTGGCTGACTACCATCTGTAGGAACTTCTTGCCGATCAGTATCTGAGACCTGTTCACGATCTAAACCTGAACCCTGTTCATAATCTGATTCTAAAACCTGTTCATGACTAGTATCTGAATGATGGTCATCATAGCTATCATTAGAAGAGCTTTCAAACTGAATGTGTTGTAAATCAGATACATCATCCTGTTTCAATCTACTATCTACATGTAACTGTACAAGAGAGGATTCATCAAACTTTACATCTCTGTTGATAATGATTTTGCGGGTAGTAGGATCCCACAATCTAAATCCCTTTGTTCCATCAGCATACCCAACAAAGACATACCTTTTTGATTTCAGATCTAATTTATTTCGTTGATGTTTAGGCACTAGAGCATATGCATCACAACCAAACACTCTGAGTTTAGAATAATCACAAGGGTGACCTTTCCATACCTCTTGAGGAATCTTGCAACCTATTGTTGTCGATGGTGACCGATTTATCACATAACAAGCTGTAGCCACCGCTTCTGTCCACAAATCCTTCTGCAAACCAGCGTTACTCAGCATACTCCTTGCTCTCTCCAAAAGAGTCCTATTCATGCGTTCAGCAACTCCATTTTGCTGAGGAGTATAAACAGTGGTCTTATGTCTCTCGATCCCTGCATCCTTGCAATAGTTTTCAAACTCCTTGGAAGTAAACTCACCACCATTGTCAGTTCTTAAACATTTTATAGTTCTACCAGTGATGTTTTCTACCAATGCTCTAAACTGTTTGAAAATTGTAAAAACATCAGACTTCTTTTTCATCATGTAGACCCACACTTTCCTAGAAAAGTCATCAATAAACGATACAAAATATGACGAGCCACCATATGACGTTGTAGGGGCTGGACCCCAAACATCTGAATGAATATAATCAAGTATCCCTTTACTAGTATGTTTGCCTGTTTTAAATTTTTGTTTACTTTGTTTTCCAAACAAGCAATACTTACAGAAATCTAACTTTTCAGACTTTAGATTAGGAAGTAATTTGCGATCAGCCAAAATCTTTAACCCTCTTTCGCTCATATGGCCCAACCTTTGATGCCATAGGCGAATGGAACTACTGTCATGTTCAGACACCGTAGACACATGATCTGACCCTGTTCTTCCTTCTAATTGAAACATATTTCCTACTTTCTTAGCCTTCATTACTAGTAAGATACCTTTATAGATTTTCATAACTCCACCTTGAATTACAGTTTTATATCCATTCGTATCCAATGCTCCTAAAGAAATTATCTTTTTCCTTAAGTCTGGAACATGTCTCACATCTGTTAACAATTTAGTTGTGCCATCAAACATTTGCAGTTGTATACTTCCTATCCCAACAATATTGCAAGTAACATCATTACCCATGTACACGATGCCATCATCAACAGATCTATACGTCTTAAACCAGTCTTTATGGATACACATGTGGTTAGATGCCCTGGAATCTAACAACCAATGTTGATCATGTTTTGACATATTAACAGACAATACTTCGTCGCTCATACCTAAACCAGATTCCGAACCTGTATCTGTCGTGTTAGCTTCCTTCTTTTCTGTTGAAGAGACTTCTTTAGCAGCCTGCTGTCGCTTCCAGCAATCCTTCTTCAGGTGTCCAGCTTTCCCACAATGCCAGCACTTCACCTTCGTCTTCTTTCCTTTAGACTTTGAACGAGAGTTGCTATGCTTACCCCCGGAGTGTCTCTCTCTCGAGCGACCTCTGGCCATCATTACCTCTGATGTAGAGGTGTCTGCATTCGACCTCTTCCTCGTCTCCTCAGACAACAAGGCTCCAACCACATCGTCAAACTTGATCTCAAAACGGGCACTTTGTGTTTTTTCCATATCGAGTCACAAAAAAAACAACCTCCAATTGCAACTTTTAATAAAGAATGCCCTTTAAAAAAAAATGTACCCTTCACCTTCCTTTAAAAGAAAAAATATACCCTTCACTTTCCTTTCATACCATATGCAAATGGTATTAAAAAAAAAATTACAAATCGATTGACTTCATTATTAAATCGATATACAATATCACAAATCGATTTAAATATATATGACTTGATATAAATCGATTTAAAACCAAAACGATATATAAAAAAAAAAGTACGATGTATATCGAAATTTTGAAAAACAACTGAAAACACTTCAGCAAGGCAAATCGATTTATGTTTTAAACAGAAAGTGAAATAAACCGCCATTCCGTGTCATCATTTCAATGCCGCCATGCCTCTCTGCATTTCAATGCTGCCATGCCTCTCTGCCTTTGTTGTTGTTGTTTTTTTTTTTTTTTTTTTTAAATTTCTTTATCGATTATTTGTATCCACGCATCAGCACCAGTGGACATACGATACGCTCCACGCACAATGTTTAAACAGATATGCTCCACGCATAAGCAATAAATGGTCATACGCACAAACTTCATGAAAACATCAATGTCGAGGTCTGGTTTAAGCCCTAGTCGCTTCTCCCGCCTCTGATGAAGTTCTGTTCACGGACACACGCTCACATAACACAGTGAACACATATGCACAGAGCCCAGCTGCGTTTAATAGCGCTTTCGTGAACGCCAAGGATGGATGAGAGGGGCCAATTCCTTTCCAGTGATCAATACGCACCAGCAATCAATTGAAGGCTCCAGCAATCACATACGCACCTCTGCACAGTCATACGCACCTTTGACCGGCGCCCATACGGTCTCCACGCACCAGCGCTCCAGCAACACCAGGAAATTCAGCACCGGGCAGCCACACGCTATAGAAACTCTGTATGTCCTCCACGCAGTGTATATAACAGCTCTATTAAGTGCAGGCTCCACGCAGCAGTATGCACCAGCGACTTCAACAATTCTTTAATTGAACTCCAGTTCTACGCACTCCAGTTCTACGCACCAGCAATGCACCAACAATTCTGCGCACCAGCAATTCAACGCACTCCAACATTGCTCTGATACCATTTGTTAGAGCCAAGATTGCACAGTAGACAAAAAACATATACACAACAAATAAATCATGCACAGGAAACACAGAGGTTTAACGTGGTTCACCCAACCAATCTGGGCTACGTCCACCAAACATAGGCATCGGCAAACTTTATTAATCAAACAGGAGATTACATAATTCAATTCCTCACAAACTCTCACACCCTATAAACAATCTGTATGGATACCTGTTATATAGCAAAGAGAATCTAACTGCCTCATAAATCCTCTCACATCAAATTTAGGATGCATTAACTCTCTCCCAACAACCTGGAGTTAATCTAGCAACAAATTCCTATTGTTGTCACACACAGAGATTTTTGCCTATTTTATTTAAAACAGAAAATCTCAACAAAAATGTATAGAGGAAAAGTTTAGGTATGTAGTTATATACTATTCACCTAAAACGAACAATCCTAAAAGTTTAGGTATGTAGTTATGTAGTTTAGGTAGGTCTTATTATTTATAGTGCATTTTTAAGAGAAATGAAATATATTAGGGCTCTCTTCGAAACGAACAATCCTAGTTTTCTTTTGCTTTGTTTGGTTTCATATCACTATAAACTCGAGCGTTAGGGTTTTATTCGCTCTGCTATTTCATAATGATATTTTTATATGTATGGGATTTGTATATGGGCCTTTGGGCATCTTTGAATGGGACCCCTCGTTGCATTAGATTATCAAAATTTTAAATGCTTTCATGATTTGCTTCGTGCAATGTACAATGAATACTCTGTTACTCTGTTTTTATTGTAAGGTGCACCATTTGGCACTACTTGTTTTTAAAGAATGGTTTATAGTTTAATGGTGTAAACTATAAAATAATGGCAAATTATTGCATAAAAATTTATTATGAGCATTAGCACAAATTGTTGAAGTGTACACCTAACTTGAAACAATTTTATTTTGAAATTATAATTATATATATAGGTTGTGTATTTCATTACGTAAGGATTTATAATAGAGCTAATTAATAAAAAATTGATGAAAATTTTGTAGGATTGACAAGAAAAGAAACACATCCCAAAAAAATATCAATACAAGTTCTTTAATTTTAATATAAAAATAATGTATTTAAATGATGTTGAATTTAAACAATGTACGTGGAATAAATAATGCATGTCATGTAGAAAAAAATTAGAAGAAACTCGATAGAATTGATAGAATTGTTCTCAACTTGAGTGAATTTTTTTTAAAATATTTACAAAAATTGGCAAATAGAGGAATTGTGTGAATCAAGAAGTGATTGATGTGAAATATATATTCTGAAGTTTGACTAATAACATATTTCTTAATAATAATTATTCACATCTTTCAAACATTTGACTTTACATTTGTTAAATGTTATATTGGGATTAACAATAAGGGAACAAAAGATCATCCTACAAAGATAAAAATTATAATGTGAATGATAATGAATGATTTTTAATGTATTTAGAAGTTTTTAGGAGGTGTTGTTTTTTATAAAATTATCGAGTTGTTTTTAGTGAGATTTTTTGGAAGTTTTTATGGTGGTTTTTTCCGGTCTATTTTCTCTAAAATGTGGCAAGAATTTATTGAAATCATAAGTTTGATGGCCAACTCTTGCACAATCGAAGTGCCATAGGGGAATTTCAAGGTAATGAATACATATATATAGTAAAAAAATAGTTTGAATAACACAAATCAAGATTTCACCTCAAATTTTTTATCGGTTTTCGGCACCAGAAAGTCCAAAAAGTCACTAAAAACAACTACTAAAATTATGAGGAATATGATGACGAGAACATATATATGTTTTTCATATTTACAATACAGAATCAATTAAGTTACAACACATATTTTTTAAGTTAAAGTCAATGAGATATGTCAAATTGCAATACTAAAAGCATACAACAAGATAAAAATTAATTTTAAAGGTAATATTGCTACAAATGGTTTTTTATAATATGCACATATTGGTCCAAAAATTTACCAAATTAATATTTTTGCTATATATATTTCAATATAAATTAGTTGATTATTTTATTGTGCTTTTTGTTTTTTATGAAGAATAATAAAATCCAAATGGGACAAATGAAATGGTATTTTAAACACGTTATTAAAGATGTTGAAAAAAATAGTCACAAGGGGTCGGGTCAGTCCTTTTTCTTCTACAAAACCTTTCTTACTATATACTTTTGGTGACAACATTCTTTGGGTTGAGTCGAATTCTCTTGTTGTGCAAGTCCACTTTCTTTTTAGTTCGCATGGATTTTGTGTTTATTTTTGCTATCGGTTATACTCACTTCCCTCTGTCATTATGGCTCCCCGGAAGAGAATGCCAAGTCGCAAAGGTGGGGCGAGTGGCTCGTCTTCTCACTGACATTGGCTATTTGAATGGGAGTTTATGGAAAATTAATTTGATTTGGTCCCTCGTGAAGTTAGGAGGGAAATTCTCCTCCTCGAGTCAAAGGAGTTTGGTGATAGGGCATATTTCTCAGATTCAAAGGTAGGAGGTGTGTGCCTCAAATGGATACCTGACCCAAAGAGTTTTAGGAAACGAAAGCTCCATTATATTCACTTCCTTACAGTGCATCAATAGATGGAAACTCTTCTATTCATGGTCCTCAAAGATAAGCAGGTATATAACTTTAAATTTTTTTCAAGGAAAGAGGATATCAAGTGCATTATTTGAAATATCCGATTTAGCTTGGATGAAAATGTATCTACACTAACAAGGGTGGAGAAATATGTGGTTTCTGACTCCAACACTGAGTCAGAGGAGCTCAATGAATGTCCTACATTCATAAACACTCCCTTAGTGATTGCATCTCCTCATGTTGTTAGTTCTCCCCAAGAGAATTCCTCTCCCCTTTCTCTTGTCATAATCTCATAGTGATGTGACCTTCACTATTTCAGCACTCTCCTTTTCAGGTGGTAGCAAATGTGGAACTCGCGATGGTGACTATTATTTCCTCTGGAAGTTCAATGGTCAATACTTTCGTGTTTGTTCTCTGAAGTATGAATCTTGTTATTATTATATCGAATTAGGTTTTACTCTTGTCATCCTCTTCAGTATTTTGTAAAATGTACTCAAGTTGGTTATGGATAAATCTAGCTCACAAGGTTGGCACATTTTTGTTCGGTGCCTTAGTTGATTTTTTTTTAGCTAGTAGCACTAATGGGTCTTTGGGTACACCAGTTTGAAGCTATGGTCTCCTAGGTTATATTTTTGAACTTCCAAATACTTTTTCTAATCAATGTAATACTTTCTTATATTAATAGAAATATTTTGCAGAAGCTTACAAAAAAAGGATGTTGAAAAACATGTACAACAATGTGGTCAAATAAATGAACATAATCACATCACAAGAGAAGCCATTCCAACAACGTGTATCAAATTATGCAATCATTGATTATTAGATTTTAATATATAAATAGTTAATTTCATATAAAATATTAATTTTCCATTCAGTTTTTTGTTGTAAAAAATAGAAGAAAATGGAATCCATTCACCATATAAGATGAGATGACAAGGGAAATTTTTTTTTGTAAACTTTGTGTACTTGTATTTTCCTTAAGATTTAATTTTTGTTGTGATGTTTATATATTAATTAATTTGCAACCGTTGATGGATGTTTTTTAGCGCATACTAACATACAAAGAAGAACCATCTAAATATTTGGTTGAAATTTTATTAATGATGGGTGTTGAAAATGGAAACAAGAAATATTGAAAATGGCATCAAAAGGGATTTTAATTTAATTTTCCCTTGAATTAAATTAGAATAAATTATAATTCCACATCACATGACAGCTTGTACGATTAAATAAGTTAGGATGGATTAGTTAGTTTAGTTGATTCGAGTTGAGGGTCAAACTAGAGGCACGTAGAGTGTCTCCTACTTTTTAGGGGCCCTGGTTGAGTTTATTTTGAGTTGTAATTAATTAACTCAATTTATCTGAGTTAAAGTAATTTTAACTAGTTCTAACCAATGGAGGAACTAGAGAGATGTCAAAATGTGAACATTATATTTAATTCACATGCATTTATCAATCAGGTAACTGATAATTCACTCATAAATAAATCACGCATGTCAATTTTTAGAAAGACCCAGTTGATATTGGAGTTAAAGGGAAGTGTACTATCAGTTGTATAATCATCCAATTGTACAGGTGGTGCATGGAGTCAGAGGAAGAGCCCCAGATAAATATTTGTGTTGTGTGATTGAAATTTGTTCTCTTTCTTGTTCATGTGATTATGGGATTGTAATTGGTTTCCACAATTTTTAGAGTAGATTCGAGTATTTTTTTTTAGCATGTTACAAGATGAGTTGAATCTATGTGTATTTTCTACATGGCATCAGAGCAGGAATCGCTATCAAAGAGAAGAATATGAGTTTTTTCTGAGAAGGTGAATCAATTTGTAGATCTACTCTTCAGGACTAGTAGCAGGATCATGATGTCGTTCTCTGGATTGAGACTCAAATATTCCCTTTAGGGTAGGTCGAATTACATAGCTTAGAGAGGCAGGATGGAGGAAGTGTTGGAAGAAAACAGGCTAAAGGAATTAACAGATAGTGATATTCCTAAGCCTGCAACAACATATGCTTAAGATTTGGTGGCATGGAAGAAGAACCTAGCAAAGGCAAGAAGGATAATGTTAGAAGGAGTTCGAGATCATATTGTCTCAAACCTCCATGGAAAGGAAACTCCATATGCTATGTGGAAAGCCTTAACATATTTTTTTTAGAACAAAAGCAACCACATGAAGCTGGCGCTGAAGGATAAGCTCAGAAAAATCAAGATGGAGGAGGGAGACACAATACCAAAGTACTTGACCAAGTTCACCCAATGTCGGGATGAGCTTGGTAGTATTGGTGTTATCATTCCTTAGGATGATTTAGTGATCCCAACACTTATAGGCCTTCCCAAGAGCTGGCACAGAAACCAGGATTTGGTACATGGGAGGGAGAAGCTACAAGAGTGGGAGTGATTGTGGCCTGACTTGGTGCAAGACGAGATTCGACAGAACACCAGAGATGGGACCTCTTCCAAAGACAAAGAAGAGGAATTTACATTAGTCAGTAAATGAAATAAATCAAATGGAAATAATTCCCAAGGTGAGGAGGGAAAGCGGAAAGACTTGTCCAACATCAAGTGTTTTCACTATCACGATTTCAGGCACTATGCCATGAAATATCCACACAAGAAGGAAAGAATGAAGGAGCAAGAAATTGTAGTAGAAGGTGAAGCTCTAGATTCACAATTTGAACTTGATTTCACTCTCATTTCAAACATGGAAGGCACTGCAATGGGATGCATGTGGTATCTCGATAGTGGTGCCTCGTTCCATATAGCAGGGAATAGAGATCTCTTCAGTGACAGAGGAGAAAGACCTCAAGTAGAACATAGATTTTGGAGATGATGGGAGGTATAACATGACCGGCATAGGTATTGTTACCTTTCAGAGGGAGTCTAGCTCCCCTCTCAGTCTCACATATGTATTTTTTATTCTAGGACTAAATAAGAATCTTGTTTCCATCACGGCATTGGAAGACTGTGGCTACAATGTGATATTTAGAAAAGGAAAATTTTCCTTAGACACATCGCCACGGGATAGGTGAATCGAATCATTGTGCGAGTCAAGAACCTGTATACTCTTGAGGTCAACGATGCATGGAAAGCCTTGAGGAGCAAGGTGAAGGGTAGAGACTTGGTGTTTGAGAGGGAGCATGAATTACCTCTCAACACGTAGCTTCAGAAGCAGTCTCAATAAGTTGTGGAGTAGCCACAATTGGATAAGCAGAGAGGAGGCCAAATGGATATATCCACTCAAGAAGAGACCTCTAGTAGTAGGAAATTTCGAGCCAAGTGGGAAGAGGGAGCACATGCATCAATACCTCCAGGTGAGAGTTGGGGTGATGTGAAGCAATAGTCCCAAGAGAGCAGAAATGTGGACAGGGTCCATTGAGGTGTTTTTGCATGATGGATCATTACCCTTGCTATAGGGGCCCATATTACACAGTAGTAAGATGGATCAATGGCGGTTGATGCAGTCAAATGTCATAGTGACATATGAAGAGACTAGCAGCAGTCAGATATCGGGGAGCGCAATGTAGAGTTGATATCAGTGTAGATGGCACAATGCAGAGTCAGGAGCAATGCAGAGTTTTCAGTAGACAGTGCGGTAGCTAGTAGCAGTGAGAGAATCGAATGACAAATGCGTCATATTGATCACAGTTGATTTAGTTCGGATGCTTTTCAAGTTCAAAAGTTTCATTAACAACAACACTAGAGAGAAGTCTTGCGTGCAAAACACTCCAAAGCTATCGGATTGAGATAGAGTTGAATTCCTTTCTTATTGAGAGGGAGTGTTGAAAATGGAAACAATAAATATTGAAAATGGAATCAAAAGGGATTTGAATTTAATCTTCTCTTGAATTAAATTAGAATTAAATTATAATTTCACATCACATGATAGCTTGTACGAGTTAACTAAGTTTGGATGACTTAGTTAGTTTAGTTAATTCGATTTGAGGGTCAAACTAGAGGCATGTAGATTGTCTAGGAGCCATGGTTGATTTTATTTTGTGTTGTAATTAGTTAACTCAGTATATCTCAGTTAAATTCAATTTAACGAGTTCTAACTGATGGAGGAACTGGAGAGAGGTCAAAGTGTGAAAAATATATTTACTTCACATGCACTGATGAATCAGATAACTGATATTTCTCTCATAAATAACTCATGCATGTCAGTCATGAGAAAGACCCAGTTGAGATTGGAGTTAAAGGGAAGTGTATTGTCATTTGTATAATCATCCAACCATACAGGTGGTGCATGGAGTCAAAGGAATATCCTTGATATATTGCACAATCATTATTGGGGAATTTCCTTGTTAATAGGGCCTAATTACCCAAGGAAATTGTGCAAGGAATATGGATTCCTGAGGCCAAGAAATTGGTTAAGTATTGAACCAAGCTTGTCTAGGAATCATTGAGACAGATAGAGATAGTGCAGAGGTTTCTTAGCTTGGAGAAAAGCATTGTAACCTTCTCTTATTCTTTGGCTTATGAAATATACAGATAACGAGGTTTTAGTTGAGGCTTTCCCCATATAAATATTTGTGTTGTGTGATTGAAATTATTTCTCTTTCCTATTCATGTGATTATGCGACTGTAATTGGTTTCCGCAATTTGTAAAGTAGATTCAAGTATTTTTTTTTTAGCATATTACAAGATCAGTTGAATCTATGTGGATTTTCTACAATGGGTTGTTCACAGATGTTCGAATATCAATGGTTAGTTGAACAATTCGTAAGTAGTTAATACGCCAAGAGGCTCTCTCTATCCCAATACAAAATAAATGTTGTAATGTCCTATCTTGTCCTATTAAACATTTTGACTCAATCAAATGATATAAAAAGTAAAAATTAAATTAAATTAAAAATGAAATTAATAATTAAAATAAAATTGAGGTGAATTAGTCAATTTATCTTTGGCGGTTTTTTAGCTAAAGGTTTTGACAACCCGTGTTTTTTCCCATGGTATTCTTCTCTAATATAGCCTCTTTAAAAGCATAAAATTCCATGGGATCTAGAATAGTCATCTTGTCATGTCATGTAAACATTACTCGTTTTTTAACTCTACTAATGAAAAATAAAGTTTTCTTCGATATAGTTTAACTTTGTGTGAGCAAGGTGAACCATGAAAATTGTTTTGATATAGTTTAACATTTTATGAGTAATGTGAAGCATGACTATACTTCAAATGAATATATTTTTCAGAAAAAAAAAAAAAAATAGTTATTTTTAGAGTTTCATTTTGCATATAATGTATATATCATGCAAAATAAATTTAAAAGATATAAGAATAGTTTGATTTTTGTTTTGAAATATCACTCGCTCACAGTAAAATAATTGATCAAGTCTATTAGCGGGGGTGTGTGTGTGTGTGTGTGTTTTGATGAATGAAAATGGATGATAAGTGAAAATTATAATAATGACAAATATCTATTCCAAAATCATCTCGAGCAACATTTTCATTTTTTTGAACTGAATTTATTTTTTATAACTTTTTCCATTGTTTAAATTTATTTGTAATATGAGATTTAATTCCAATCAATTTTAAATTTTATAAATTTTTGAAATTTAAATTTCATGGAATTAAAATAGCAATAGGATAAGTTAATAAAATTAAATTCTTTTATATTTTTTCAAATAAAATTTTAACTAAATTTATAAATGTGTTTTAGTTTGAAATAATTAAATCAAAACTAATAAATAAATTTATACATCATTATATAATGAAAAGGGATAATAAATAAAAATTAGAGTAATGATGAATTACATAATCATCTCCAACAACATATTCATTTTCTTGCACTGAAATTATTTATAAAAAAAAATCCATTGTTTACATTTATTTGTAATATGGGATTTAATTCCAATCAAATTTAAATTTTATAAAATTAAAATTGCAATAGGAGAATTTAAATTAAATTAAATTAAATTCTTTTATACTTTTTTCAAATTAACTTTTATTTAAATTTGTAAATATATTTTAATTTAAAACTAACCTAGATCCATCTTAACTCCCGATCTACCAAGCACTAAGAAGGATCAAATCTATTTCCACTCTATAAGAGATTTGCATCTCAATAGATTTGATCCCTCTGAGCACTTGGTAGATCTGAAGTTAAGATGGTTGCTATTTTACTTCTCTTATTTTATAATTAATGAAATAAAAAGTAATTGGTAATTATAACCATATACTCAATACATATCTATCCATGAATTCCACTTCCAATCTTTAGAAATTTAGTGATCTTAACACTTTTTAATGCTTGACGAAACCCTAGTTGTGGATCTAATTTTTCCTTATGGCCACTAGCTCTAGAAGGCATGTCCTTCCACTGCCACTGTTTGCTCCATACATCACTTTCTTCAATGCCTTGGTGGTTTTTTACTCATTTGTCTCAAAGGCTAAGGAAACTTGTTTTATTAGAAATATAGAGAAAATTCCTAAGATAGAAGTGCATGCCTCCCATTCTCATTAGATGGATCTCAAGCTTGCAATTTTGGGTCTAATAGGAAATTTTACAAGTATCTGGTCCTTTCCTAGATCTCTGAATCTCTGGATAGACAAGAAATGGAGGCCTATTATTGATGGCCATCTCTGCATCTCCTTCCGTGGACACAGATTCTTCACCTTCCTCTTTGAAAATGTGGTTGATTACAATATGATATTTCATAGTGGTCCATATTTTATAGGGGATTAGGGTTTGTATTTGGATCGTTGGAGCCCTTATTTCAATATTCAGATCGATGTTCCCTTCTATGTTTCTATCTGGATCAAGCATGTTACTTTCCCCTTAATTCTAGAATGAAGAAACCTTTCAAAATATTAGGAATGCTCTGGGAAAATATATTGATCGGGCTCAACCACACAAACGAATATTTTCCTATGCCTAAATTTGTGTGTAAGTTGTTTTGAATAAGGGACTACGTAAAAAATTTAGTCATCAATTATACAACTGGTCCTTAATCCAAGAATTGGATTATGATTAGTTTACCTTCAAATGAAAACTATGTCATATGTTAATTTTTCTAGGAACTACAAGAATTTTGAGGAGAAGCAAAAATCATTCGAATATGGAGATCAGTGGTAGCAATTGAAATGAACAAGATTTATAGACACCAGAACATAACTACAAAAGGAAAAGAAACAAATGGCAGAAGTGTGAAATCTCCCCACTCTCCCGTGAAATTTGTGTCTCCTGGAGAAACACAAGGCTCCTCTTCCGGTAAAAATAAGGATCTATCATCTCCTAGGAATAGGTATGAAGTTCTAGAATAACTAGTGGAAGAGGAGTTTCAAGATCATACCCATTACGAAGGAAATCCCCTTCAAAAATCAAGAAAAGGAGAATGAAAATATATTTCCATTAGAGGATGTTCCTACCTTGGATCGAAATGAGGAAGAGGGGGATTTTAAATAGGACAAAGTATTCCTCTCCCATAAAAGCACCAGAGAAAACAAAGGTCCTTTCCATTCAGGGAAAAACTGATGATCGATTTAAAGAGGAATGAGACCAGAACAAGGCCAAGGTCAAGCTTCTAAGAAAGTATGGAGGAAAGAAAACAAGGATATAATGAAGGAGCAAGGTTAGAAATATAAATAATTGAGAGTTCAACAAGGAATAGGCATTTCCTTATAAAAAGGGATAAGGATAACTAGAAAAGGAAGTGAACTTCCCGTTACTCAAAGGGGCTCAAAATCTAACATTAAATGATGAGAATAATCTCTTGAAATTGTAAGGAATTAGGTTAAAAAGGAAATCTACCATAAGTAAGAATTTTATATTAAAAAATAAGTCCCTCTAATGCTCCTTCTCTAGGAGACAAAAATGGGGAACCAATAAGTTATTTGGCAATTTTGATATTTTTGGTGTGGATGTGGCACACATGTAATCAATTCACATAGTGCCTCTGGGTTATTTGCAACCTTTGGTTGTATTCAACATCCCATATCCTCTCTTCTTATAGCTCCCCTCTCCAAATCATGATTCACTTTATGCATATTCCCTAAAAGGCATGTAGTATTGTGAATGTGTACATGCGAGTGAAATATCATGTAAAATTATTATGTTGGTCTTCTCTCCTCAATCTCAGGGACTCAAATTTCAATCAATGTTTTAATTTTGGGGTTGATTAAACACCAACCTCCACCTTTGGGAAAAAATGGTGGATCCCTGGGACCCCTTTATAGAATCATTGGAGGATTTAATTTCCTCTCTTGAACTAATTGATATTAAGCTCGTTTCTTGAAAATACACTTGGATGAACAAAATAGTGAGGTCGGGTCATATCACTACCTATATAAACACATTTATAGATAGTTGTGCCTTCTTTTATCATCATATATTCATTCTTGTCTCACATATTAGTGTGGAGAAGCTCAAATAATTGACATATATCCTTGTCTATGTTTATAGATGTGGATTATGGTCCCCTTCCCTTTAGGTTTAACCATAGTGGCTTCAATAAGGGGGTTATGGAAGTGATATAGTTAGCTTTTCGTAAATGGATCTCTTTCTCCCTAATCTTAATTTGGGAAAAAAACTTAAGGAGGTAAAGGTAGCTCTAAAGGAGTGGGAAAAACTCATTAATCATATTGGGGAAAAGAAATTTCTTCTCATAAATCCAACTTCACAAGTATTCAGGAGAGAATGGAAACTAATAGCATATATTTCAGCACTCTCCTTTTCAGGCTGTAGCAGATGTGGAACTCTTGGCGGTGACTATTATTTCCTCAGGAAGCTCCAGGGTCAATACTTTCATATGTGTTCTCTGAAGTATGAATCTTGTTTTTCTTATATGGAATTTGGTTCTACTCTTGTTATCCTCTTCGGTATTTTGTAAAATGTACTGGAGGAGGCTATGGATAAATCTATCTCACAAGGTTGACTCTTTTTTGTTCGGTGCCTTAGTTGATTTTTTTTAGCTGGTAGCACTAATGGGTCTTTGGGTACACCAGGTTGAAGCTATGGTCTCCCAGGGTTATATTTTTTAACTTCCATATACTTTTTATAATCAATGTAATACTTTCTTATATTAATGGAAATCCTTTGCAGAAGCTTACAAAAAAAGGACATTGAAAAAAATGTACAACAATATGGCCAAATAAATGAACATAATCACATCACAAGAGAAGCCAATCCAACAACGTGTATCAAATTATGCAATGATTGATTATTATATTTTAATATATAAATAGTTAATTTCATATGAAATCTTAATTTTCCATTCAGTTTTTTGTTGTAAAAAAATAGAAGAAAATGGAATCCATTCACCATATAAGATGAGATGACAAGGGAAAAAAAAATTGCAAAGTTTGTGTACTTGTATTTTCCTTAAGATTTCATTTTTGTGGTGATGTTTATATATTAATTAATTTACAACTATTGATGGATTTTTTTGAGCGCGTACTAACATACAAGGAAGAACCATCTAAATATTTGGTTGACATTTTATTAATGATGGGTGTTGAAAATGGAAACAAGAAATATTGAAAATGGCATCAAAAGGGATTTTAATTTAATTTTCCCTGGAATTAAATTAGAATATATTATAATTCCACATCACATGACATCTTGTACGATTAAATAAGTTAGGATGACTTAGTTACTTCAGTTGATTCGAGTTGAGGGTCAAACTAGAGGCATGTAGAGTGTCTTCTACTTTTTAGGAGCCCTAATTGAGTTTATTTTGATTTGTAATTAATTAACTCAATTTATCTGAGTTAAAGTAATTTTAAATTGTTCTAACCAATGAAGGAACTAGAGAGATGTCAAAATGTGAAAATTATATTTAATTCACATGCAATGATCAATCGTATAACTGATAGTTCACTCACAAATAAATCATGCATGTCAATTTGAGAAAGACCCAGTTGAGATTGGAGTTAAAGGGAAGTGTACGATCAATTGTATAATCATCCAGTTGTACATGTGGTGCATGGATTCAGAGGAAGAACCCCAGATAAATATTTGTGTTGTGCGATTGAAATTCGTTCTCTTTTTTATTCATGTCATTATGGGATTGTAATTGGTTTCCGCAATTTGTAGAGTATATTCGAGTTTTTTTTTTTAGCATGTTACAAAATCAGTTGAATCTACGTGGATTTTATACATGGAATCAAATAAGGAATCACTATAGAATAGAAGAATATGATTTTTTTCTAAGTAGGTGAATCAATTTGTAGATTTACTCTTCAGGACTAGTAGTAGGATCACGATGTCGTTCTCTAGACTGAGACTCGAAGATACTCTTGAGGATAGTTTGAATGACATAGCTTGGAAAGGAAACATGGAAGTAGTGTTGGAAGACAACGACCTAAAGGAATCCAAAGATAGTGATATTCATAAGCCTGCAACAACATATTCTTAAGATTTGGTGGCATGGAAGAATAACGTAGCAAAGGAAATAATGATGATGTTAGGAGTTAGAGATCATATTGTCTCGAACCTCCATGGAAAGGAAACTCCATATGTTATGTGGAAGACATTAAAAAAAAATTTTAGAACAACAACGACCACAGGAAGCTGGTGCTAAAGGATAAGCTCAGAAAAATCAATATGGAGGAGGGAGAAACAATACCAATGTACTTGACCAAGTTCACCCAATGTCGGGATGAGCTTGGTAGTATTGGTGTTACCATTCCTTAGGATGATTTATTGATCCAAACACTTATAGGCCTTCCCAAGAGCTAGCACAACTACTAGGATTTGGTAAATGGGAGGGAGAAGCTACCAGAGTGGGAGTGATTGTGGCTTGACTTGGTGCAAGAAGAGGTTCGGCAGAACACTAGAGATGGGACCTCCTCCAAAGCCAAAGAAGAGGAATTTACATTAGTCAGTAAATGAAATATATCCAATGGAAAGAAGTCCCGAGGCAAGGAGGGAAAGAAGAAAGACTTGTCCAACATCAAGTGTTTTCACCGTCACGATTTCGGGCACTATTCCACGGAATTTCCACACAAGAAGGCAAGCAAGAAGGAGCATGCAATTGTAGCAGCAGGTGAAGCTCTAGATTCACAATTCAAACTATAATGGGATGCATGTGGTATCTCGATAGTGGCGACTCGTTCCATATAGTGGGGAATAGATATCTCTCGTTAGAGGAAATTTTAGCCTAGAACTACCCGTGAAATTTTAACTATATTTCCATGTCATACAATGTAAACCAATCAAAATCCTTAAAATTTAAAAAGAGGTACACACTCTAAATAATTTTAAATTTTTTAATTTAGATATGTGTGAAATATTTTTTTTATCAATTTTATTATCCGTAAAATAATTTATTAATATTATTTACCGACCTTACCCATACAGATTAGAATATCAAAAAATAATAATGCAATGTAAATCTTGATATTAGTGAAAAAACATAAATTAAAAATGTTGGTCCATTTGACATTAATATCCATGCCCCAATAAAATTACCCAAAAAAATAGTAACAAAATATAAATTAAAAAAATTGGACCATTTAACATTAATAACCATGCCCCAAAAATATATAAAAAAAAAATTGTAATTTTGAAAAAACAATAACATTTATCAGTTATTTAAAAAAAAAATAGTAATATTTCCCTATTTTTTTTAAATAGAAAAATTTACCCAAAAAAAAAATCAATATTATGAAAAAATATAATATCTAATTCCATAAAATATATATATATATATATATATATATATATATATATATATATATATATATATATATATATATATATATATATATATATATATATATATATATATATATATATATATATATATATATATATATATATATATTTTAAGTAGCAATATTTACATTTTTTTTTTGAAATATTATGAATTAATATTATTTAAAATCACCATAAAACGATATATTATTTCCAAACACCCGACCAAAGATTATTTTCAAACTCATATATTTTTCATTTTATGGTCTACACATCACATCACTATTTTCCAGATAAATATTTTACAGTCTGCAACAAAATTTTATTTCGAGTTTCAGGTAATTTTTTTGGAAAAAAATTATCTTCCAATTTATGGTCTGCAATGAGGATGATTGTTTTTGGGAAAAAAAATTTCCCATTTCCTAGTCTGCAATTTCGATCAACCAAAATTGATATTTTATTTTCATTGTATGGTGCAGAGATCCAACATTTGGGCAAATTTTAATTTTCTGCAAGGGCGAAGAAGTTACCTTTTTCCAGAGAGACCTCCCTTGACCAACTTCTATTTTAAATATTCCATATAATTAGTTTGGTTAAGTATGCAAGTAGCATAGATTTATGGTTAAAATTATTTGTATTTTCCTCTCTAGAACAAATTCTGAAGACCTGAATGTTTCCCTTGAGGCTCGTTTAAAATATATCATGCTTAGCAGGTGTCCATCCTTCCCTCAAATGTGTTGATGTATGGAGTAGTGATAGGCAGGTTATGGTCGCTAACCCACCCTGGTCTAATGAGGGTAGGGCTTCAAATGAGGGACTTCAATCGAAAGTATTTATATTTCAATATATTTAGAACAATAAGCATAGAATACATGGTATCCAGAAAAATCATCGATTGGTAAAGCAAGTGTTGGTTTGGAAAACTGGAGAGAGAGAGGGCTTCCTTGTGGGATTCCCTTGTATGTTCCCCCATAATGAGTCCCTTATTATCAAGGATGTCTGCCTTCACAATCCATCGCAGAGAAAAAAATTATGTCAACAGTCTCAGTACTCTCAAAATTCCTTCCATAGCTCTATGCGGTACGGTAAGAGCTTTAGTATCAGTATAGTAGATCAGGCAGGGCAGGTCAAAATGGGAAGAGACAGGGTGAACCAGGCAGGGAAGAATTGACAGAGAACAATGTGTGTGGGCAGTTAAGCACTCAAATCACTAATCCAGTAATCGAAATATCTGATCGGGGTATCAAGCACTATGCCAGTCAGTCGAAGCACTTTAATGCCTAATACACACGGATACATTCATATCTGGGAGGGAAGGTAGATAGAGATACATTATGCGAGAGGGGCTACTACATCAATGATTATTTAGCTTATTTAGGAGGGTGAATGGAGGGCGAATGAAAGGGATTATATAGCGGCAATAGCTTCTTTGGGGGCACATAGAAAACCAAATTATTTATGGCGACTAGCATCATTAGATGCGGTAGCTAACGAGCTATAGGGAAACTAAATCTATAGCTACCCAACTATTATGAAAACATGAATGTTTCCCTTGAGACTAGTTTAAAAAATCTCATGCTTAGCAGGTATCCATCATTAATTTTTATACTCTCTCCATTTCACTCCAGGAGCTCTAGGCAACAGGTGCTGGCAACTTGAGTAGTTGTTCCCTAAAGCGAGTCACTGCTGCTTGATGCCTACACAATCTATTTTTGTTGGATGGACATCAGTTACTATCCAATTCGATTAGCCAATTTGATTAGCACATTTTACTAGCATAGTTGATCCGTAACCAAGCATCTTCAAGTAGCCAAGAAACAAGTTGTTAAACGAAAGTTGATATCTTGTATGAAGACAAAATAAGAGAGACCATTTTTAAATGAGATAGGTCAATGCTAAAGTCACTTAAACCTACACATATTTCTTCGTTGATATGCTCTGTTCCCCTGGTGCACACATCTATTGTTAACACTTTCTGCTCGTCAGCCCTGGTGCTCTATAAAGAGGAAGGTAGCCCCGATTTAGCCCTTTATGATCCACTTTAACCATTCGATTAAGAAGTAGAGTCCTTTATGATCCTACATGTTCAAACATTTAAGCATTTCAAATCTTTGGAAACCTAGAAACAAATATTGACAGTCATCATTTCTGTAAGCACTAATGTTTTGGTGGTTGTCATAATTTCTGTAAGAAACTGTGGTTGGGATTAGCTCTCAGTTCAACTGTGGTTGTGGTTGTCATCACTTTGTAAGAAACTGTGGTTGTCATCATTTTTCAAGTCTCATATTTCTATAAGCATTTACTAAAAATATGTGGTCATCCTTCCCAAGTATCTTTGATTTAAAATTTAATAAAACTCCAACATAAGTTGGCTCCTTTTAAAATTTCATTAGTTTTCAAACACAAATATAGATCATTTCTAACCAATATTTGTTCCATCACTCCATACTGTATATATACATAAACAAACATTTACATTTTTCGTTCTCTTTACCTAGAAATATTATGGCATGTCTCTATAATACCAAACAAGCCTAAGTTGTGTACTCCAAATTATAGATGAAAGCCTCGTGATCAGACCTATGTTCATCTATGGAAAATGGGTGTTTTGGAAAATTTATATCAGTTCTAGAAAGGTGATTAGCATCTGCAACATTCCTGGCTATATCTGAGGGAATGTTTGTTATTTTAAGCTGAGGATGTTGTTGTGTAGATTGAGCAGATGTTACTCGACCACATCTCATCCAATGCCTTGAATTTTTCTGGTTCATCTAGGTAAAAGAGGTGCAATTGTATAAGTAATACTCACAACATTCATTGTGCAACCTCAAGTCTTAACTTTCTGAAATCATTTACTAAAAATATGTGGTAGCTTTGCTTGAGTAAGAAGCTATTGAAAGTTGAGTCCAACACCAGAGAAAAGACAGATGTGGATACATAATTACTCTATCAAGATGAAAAAATTGAGCATGTAAGCAATCACAATCACAACATTAAGAAAGAGATGTAGTCCCACTATATCTCTACTAAGCAAAGATTGGTAAGCGTTGCTTTCTACTTATAAATCAATTATGTGGAGGGGAATTACATTGCTACAATGAGAGAGAGGAAGCTCTATTTACACACAAGTAGAATATCTCTTATTGTCATTTTTAAAAGAAGAGTAGGACACAAAACTCCTTGGTCTCTCTCACATGTTGCACTTCCCATGCCCTCTCCATTTAGGGGACCATCAAGGTGAATTTTTTATATTTCATCGGTAACATTTCTTGTTTAGAATAAATTCACTCAAAGGGGGGTCTACAAACAAACCCTTACTATGAGAATCCCATAATGTCTTGTTCTCCTTATCTTTATAGTGAAAACCACTTATCCTATATATCAACTCATCCAATTCTCATACAGGATGAGGAATTTTCCTTGCTCTAAAAAGTATTATTTTCTTCTTCTTCTTTTTTCAGGTCTACATCCCAAGTATTAGTGTTGGATCTTATTATTAAGTGTCTCAGGAAGGTTCTACATCATTCATGTCCCCCTTGTGTCTACTCCATGATTTTCTCTCCACCTTTCCAACAAAGAAAATATAATAATGGCTCATAGCACAGTTAACTAGCGCAGCTGATCCGTAACCAAGCCAATTCAAGTAGCCAAGAAATAAGTTGTTAAGCGGAAGCCGATATCTTGTATGAAGACAAAATAAGAGAGATATTTTTTAAATGAGATAGGTCAATGCCAAAATCATAGAAACCTACACATATTTCTTCATTGATATGCTCTCTTCCCCTGGTGCATGCATCTATTGTTGGGGTTTTCTACTCATGAGCCTTGGTGCTCTCTAAAGAGGAAGGTAGTCCTGATTTAACCCTTTATGATCCACTTTAACTAGTCGATTAAGAAGTAGAGCCCTTTATGATCCTACATGTTCAAACATTTAAGTATTTCAAATCTTTGGAAACCTAGAAACAAATATTGACTGTCATCATTTCTGTAAGCACTAATGTTTTGGTGGCTATCATCATTTCTGTAAGAAATTGTGGTTGGGATTAGCTCTCAGTTCAACTGTGGTTGTGGTTGTCATCATTTTTCAAGTCTCAACTTTCTAGAAGAATTTATTTAAAAGATGTGGTTGTCCTTCCCAAGTATCTTTGATTTAAAATTCAACAAAACTCCAACATAAGTTGGCTCCTTTTAAAATTTCATTAGTTTTCAAACACAAATATAGATCATTTCTAACCAATATTTATTCCAGCACTCCGTACTATTTATATACATAAACACCCATTTACATTTTTTGTTCTCTTAACCTAGAAATATTATGGCATGTCTCTAAAATACCAAACAAGCCTAAGTTATGTACTCCAAATTATAGAGGAAAGCCTCATGATCATACCTATGTCCATCTATGGAAAACGAGTGTTTTGGAAAATTTATATCAGTTCTAGAAAGGTGATTAGCATCTACAACATTCTTGGCTATCTGAGGGAATGTTTGTTATTTTAAGCTGAGGATGTTGTTGCGTAGATTGAGTAGATGTTACTCGACCATATCTCTTCCAATGCCTTGAATTTTCCTGGCTCATCTACGTAAAAGAGGTGCATATTGTATAAGTAATACTCACAACATTCATTGTGCAACCTCAAGCCTCAACTTTCTCAAAGAATTTACTAAAAATATGTGGTAGCTTTGCTTGAGTAAGAAGCTACTGAAAGCTGAGTCCAACACCAGAGAAAAGACAGATGTGGATGCACAATTACTATATCAAGATGAAAAACTTGAGCATGTAAGCAAGCACAATCACAATAGTAGGAAATATATGTAGTCTCACTATATCTCTACTAAGAAAAGAGAAATAAGCGTTTCTTTCTACTTATAGATCAATTATGTGGATGGGAATTACATTGTTGCAGTGAGAGAGGGGAAGCTCTATTTACACACAAGTAGAATATCTCTTATTTTCATTTTTTAAAGAAGAGTATGACACAAACCTCCTTAGTCTCTCTCAGATGTTCCACTTTCTAGGCCCTCTCCATTTGGGGGACCATCAAGGTGATTTTTTTATATTTCATCGGTGACATTTCTTGTTTAGAAGACATTCACTCAAAGGGGGATCTACAAATAGACCCTTTCTATGAGAATCCCATAATGTCTTGTTCTCCATATCTTTATAGTGAAGACCACTTATCCTATATATCAACTCATCAAATTATCATAAAGAAGGAGGATTTTTTTTTTCCCCTGGTCTACATCCCAAGTATTAGTGTTGGATCCTATTGTTAAGTATCTCAGGAAGGTTCTATATCATTCATGTTCCCCTTTTGTCTACTCCATGCTTTTCTTTCCACCTTTCCAACAAAGAAAATAAAATAATGGCTCATAGCGCAGTTGATCCGTAACCAAGCCAATTCAAGTAGCCAAGAAACAAGTTGTTAAATGGAAGCTGATATCTTGTATGAAGACAAAATAAGAGAGATATTTTTTAAATGAGATAGGTCAATGCTAAAATCACAGAAACCTACACATATTTCTTCGTCGATATTATTTATTCCCCTGGTGCACACATCTATTGCTGGGGAATTCTACTCATGAGGTTTGTTTATCTCTAAAGAGGAAGGCAGCCCTGATTTAGCCCTTTATGATCCACTTTAACTAGTCGATTAAGAAGTAAAGACCTTTATGATCCTACATGTTCAAACATTTAAGCATTTCAAATATTTGGAAACCTAGAAACAGATATCGATTGTCATCATTTCTGTAGGCACTAATGTGTTGGTGGCTATCGTCATTTTTGTAAGCAATTGTGGCTGGGATTATCTCTCAGTTCAATTGTGGTTGTGTTTTTCATCACTTTTGTAAGAAACTGTGGTTGTCATAATTTTTCAAGTCTCAACTTTCTCAAAGCATTTACTAAAAAGATGCGGTCGTCCTTCCCAAGTATCTTTGATTTAAAATTTAACAAAACTCCAACATAAGTTGGCTCCTTTTAAAATTTCATTAGTTTTCAAACACAAATATAGATCATTTCTAACCAATATTTGTTCCAACACTCCATACTGTATATATAAATAAACACCCATTTACATTTTTTGTTCTCTTTACCTAGAAATATTATGGCATGTCTCTATAATACCAAGCAAGCCTAAGTTATGTACTCCAAATTATAGAGGAAAGCCTCATGATTAGACCTATTTCCATCTATGGCAAATAGGTTATTTGGAAAATTTATATCAATTCTAGAAAGGTGATTAGCATATGGAACATTCCTGTCTATATTTGAGGGAATGTTTGTTATTTTAAGTTAAGGATTTTGTTGTGTAGATTGAGCAGATGTTACTCAACCATATCTCATCCAATGCCTTGAATTGTCCTGTTTCATCTAGGTAAAAGAGGTGCATATTGGATAAGTAATGCTTACAACATTCATTGTGCAACCTCAAGTCTCAACTTTCTTAAAGCATTTCTAAAAAGACATGGTAGCATTGCTTGAGTAAGAAGTTATTGAAATTTGAGTCCAACACCAGAGAAAAGACAGATGTGGATGCACAATTACTATATCAAGATGAAAAACTTGAGCATGTAAGCAAGCACAATCACAACAGTAGGAAATAGATGTAGTCTCACTATATCTCTACTAAGCAAAGAGCAGTAATCATTTATTTCTACTTATAAATCAATTATGTGGATGGGAATTACATTACTGCAGTGAGAGAGAGGAATCTCTATTTACGTACAAGTAGAATATCTCTTATTGTCATTTTTAAAAGAAGAGTAGGACACAAACCTCCTTGGTCTCTCTGAGATGTTTCACTTCCCAGGCCCTCTCCATTTAGGGGACCATCAAGGTGATCTTTTTATATTTCATCGGTGACATTTCTTATTTAAAATACATTCACCCAAAGGGGGATCTACAAACAGACCCTCACTGTGAGAACCCCATAATGTCTTGTTCTCCATATCTTTATAGTGAAATCTATGTATCCTATATACCAACTCATCCAATTCTCATACAAGATGAGGAATTCTCCTTGCTCTGAAAAATATTATTTTATTCTTCTTCTTTTTTCAGTTCTACATCCCAAGTATTAGTGTTGGATCCTATTGTTGAGTATCTCAGGAAAGTTCTACATAATTCATGTCCCCCTTGTGTCTACTCCATGCTTTTCTCTCCACCTTTCCAACAAAGAAAATAAAATAATGGCTTATACCACGGTTGACTAGTGCATTTGATCTGTAACCAAGCCAATTCAAGTAGCCAAGAAACAAGTTGTTAAACGGAAGTTGATATCTTTTATGAAGACAAAATAAGAGAGATATTTTTTAAATGAGATAGGTCAATGCTAAAATCACATAAACCTACACATATTTCTTCTTCGATATTCTTTGTTCCCCTAGTGCACGCATCTATTGCTAGGGAATTCTGCTCGTGAGGCTTGTTGCTCTCTAAAGAGGAAAGTAGCCCTAATTTAGCCCTTTATGATCCAATTTAACCAGTCGATTAAGAAGTAGAGCCCTTTATGATCCTACATGTTCAAACATTTAAGCATTTCAAATATTTGGAAACCTAGAAACAAATATCGATTGTCATCATTTATGTAAGCACTAATTTTTTGGTGGCTATCATCATTTATGTAAGCAATTGTGGCTGGGATTAGCTCTTAGTTCAACTGTGGTTTTGGTTGTCCTCATTTTTGTAAGAAAATGTGGCTATCATCATTTTTCAAGTCTCAACTTTCTCAAAGCATTTACTAAAAAGATGTGGTCATCCTTCCCAAGTATATTTGATTTAAAATTTAACAAAAATCCAACATAAGTTGGCTCCTTTTAAAATTTCATTAGTTTTAAAACACAAATATAGATCATTTCTAACCAATATTTTTTCCAACACTCCATACTATATATACAAATAAACACCCATTTACATTTTTTGTTCTCTTTACCTAGAAATATTATGGCATGTCTCTATAATACCAAACAAGCCTAAGTTATGTACTCCACATTATAGAGGAAAGCCTCATGATTAGACCTATGTCCATCTATGGCAAATGGGTTTTTTGGAAAACTTATATCAGTTCTAGAAAGGTGATTAGCATCTGGAACATTCCTGGCCATATTTGAGGGAATGTTTGTTATTTTAAGTTGAGGATGTTGTTGTGTAGATTGAGCAGATGTTACTCGACCATATATCATCCAATGCCTTGAATTTTCCTGTTTCATCTAGGTAAAAGAGGTGCATATTGGATAAGTAATACTCACAACATTCATTGTGCAACCTCAAGTCTCAAATTTCTCAAAGCATTTACTAAAAAGACGTGGCAGCATTGCTTGAGTAAGAAGCTATTGAAAGCTGAGTCCAACACCAGATAAAAGACAGATGTGGATGCACAATTACTATATCAAGATGAACAACTTGAGCATGTAAGCAAGCACAATCACAATAGTAGGAAAAAGATGTAGTCTCACTATATCTCTACTAAGAAAAGAGCAGTAAGCGTTTCTTTCTACTTATAAATCAATTATGTGGATGGGAATTACATTACTGTAGTGAGAGAGAGGAAGCTCTATTTACACACAAGTATAATATCTCTTATTGTCATTTTTTAAAGAATATTAGGACAAAAACCTCCTTGGTTTCTCTTAGTTGTTTCACTTCCCAGACCCTCTCCATTTAGGGGACCATCAAGGTGATGTTTTTATATTTCATCGGTGACATTTCTTGTTTAGAAGACATTCACTCAAAGGGGGATCTACAAATAGATCCTTACTATCAGAATCCCATAATGTCTTGTTCTCCATATCTTTATAGTGAAAACTATGTATCGTATATATCAACTCTTCCAATTCTCATATAGGATGAGGAATTTTCCTTGCTCTAAAAAATATTATTTTCTTCTTCTTCTTTTTTCAAGTCTACATCCCAAGTATTAGTGTTGGATCCTGTTGTTAAGTATCTAAGGAAGGTTCTACATCATTCATGTCCCCCTTGTGTCTACTCCATGTTTTTCTCTCCACCTTTCCAATAAAGAAAATAAAATAATGGCTCATAGGGGTAAAATCCATTTTTCTTCATGTAGCCATGATCTTCCTCCTTTTGAATTTGCTTTTGTTTGTGCATGTGGCATCAAAAAAATACTTAACATCCTTTCCTATTCTCTCTGCAACATTTCCTCCTCAATCCATCCACGAACTGAGTCTAAAATTAGATCATGCTAAAAGTATCTCTTGACATATGCTTAACATAATTTTTATTTTTTAGTTGTTTAATGTGTGTTGCATCATATCATAATTTTGATAGTTGATATAAAATCCACTAGCATTGTACTTACCTTTGTATCCTTATTGCAGTGAAATGGGTACTCGTAAATCTTCAGGAATGTTGGAAACTATTATAGTTGAGAATTCAAAGGATGGAATGGGTAATTGGATCCCATTTCACCTGTTGATTGGATCTTGGGTAACTTTGGCTCCATCAAGGGATTGAATTTGGGCTAAAAGAAGAAGACTAGATGATTTAAAATCACATTGGAAAGGTGTAGTAAAGGCATTTAAGAGGAGCCAAAGGGGTGAAAAAGTGGAAAAGGTGCTCATAGGTCATGTGTATGAGCGAAAGGACATCCGCAAAGAGTCTATTGCCCAACAAAAAAAATTTCCTCAAATTGGACTAAATTGTAAGAGCTCTTCCTTTTATGATATTTGAAGACTTCTTCTAATTTTGTATTAGAGTATTAAAATATGAAATCCCTAGATTAAATGGATTCTTAATGTGGTTTATATTTTTAATGTGCAGGTTTGTGTATTTCTAACTTTGAAGAATGGAAACCCATGGAAAGTATTACTATTATTATAAGTGTTTTCCATTCAAAAATATGGGAGTTACTCTATGAGGGAAATAATGTTGCATTATTGAGAGAGGAAGGGGTTTTTTTTTATAAGTATGATTATTTTCTTCCAAGTGGTAGAATATTTGGAAATATTGAAGAATCCAAGTTACCCATGCTTCATGAAATGGGTTTGCGAAATTCTAATCCAACATTAATTGATTGCATACGTTCAAAACTAGTCCTTGAGATTCAATCTAGTATGCGGGAGAAGGGTGGTGCATGTGATAATTTTGGTATGCACCTCCCATTTTTGGTTTTTTCTAAAGTATTCAAGGAAGAGGACTCAATTCAGATGACTAAGAAAAAATATTTTTTCACAAACCCCTCAAACATGCTATTATCTAAATTATTTTACTCTGGATGGGATACAAGATTACATATTGTGAATGGTGAGAAATTAAAATAAATGTTGACTTTAGAGACATTTCATTTTAGGTAATGTTTGATAATTTTCATTTTCCCTTTTCTTTATTTTCACTGAGGTTTTATATCACTTTCTAGAAAAAAATTTAACCATGATTGTAACATGCAGATATTCACTAAGAAGGAAAAATTTGTATGTTTCTTTTAAATTTCGACGGTTTAGGAAAATAAAGGATAATGGAAATTGGATTTGGATGCCAATTGAGCAAGACAACAATGATGACACCCATTCTTCTCTAATATTCGTTGATGTTTTTAAGGATGGTGCACATTTCAAAACATTGTCCATGGAAGAAAACTAGACTTTGTTTGAAGTTAGAAGACATCTTGAATTCAAATAGGAATCAACCTCCGAGGATGACTTCTATTTTATTTACAATGGAAAAAGGGTGAGAAAATTTTATAGTTTATTTATGATGTGTGTTCATTTTATAAAACTAGTTTCTTGTGTTCATTTTATAAAACTAGTTTCTTACTCACATATCAATGATTTCCTCTTGACGTATTGGTAAAAGGCGAGAGAAGAGAATCATATGCAAAAGTTGCATTCATCCCCATAAATTAGAAATTCAAGGAATGTGACACAAATTAATACTATGTATATCATTTCTCTTAATGGTATTGTAAACCACCATATGTGGTCATAGATTTTTTGTAAGTTTATTTATATTTGGAATTTTGTAGTTGTGAAATATGACAGCTTATATATGGATTCCTTTTTTTTTCAAAATAAAATTTTGACATATTCTAAATTCTCTAAGAGAATATTTGTACTGAATATGAATGGAATAATCCATCCATTGTTAAATTTGTTTATTTTCATCATGGTTCCTTCTTTTGATGTATTCTTCCATGGTGATTTTCTAAGAATCTGATTTGGTAGATTATCTTCAGTTTACATAATAAACTCTCAAATAAATTGGAATGGTATAACTACTAGTTCCAATACAATACAATATGATCCAAAGGTGTTAAAATGATTTTTTTCTTCATTTCTGACATGTGCCAGGTACAATAGCTTGTGATGACAAATTTTTTTGTAAAGAGACCTGGCAACATTTGTGTGTGAATGAACTGATGACATTTGGAATTTGAAATGCATGTTGCTTGTTTTTCATGGTTGTTTCTATTCATTAATTGCATTTTGTAGATGTTGATGAACTACTTGTTGCTGCAATGTTTGATGTTGTAATTACATGAATGTTGAATGTTTGAAGATGACAGGTTGAAATTCCCCTTTTTATCATTTTTTAAAGCAACATTAATCTGACACTAAGTAAATGTTTAAAACACAAATACCTTCCAAACACTAAAGTGTAACTAAAGTTTCATAAGAAATTTTTTGTCTAATAATAAATGTATCCATATCCTGATCTATTATTCAACGTTCACATCTTGTGAGCTCTATAAAGGTATATTTTCTAAGAAGAGAGAACTGGGGACTATGTGAGAATAATTTCAAAGTGAAGCTTCAATTTGTGACTCATAAAATCGATTGTAAGAATGATTTGTAGAGATCATAGAAATGGTGTATGCAAAATTTTCTTATTTTTCTATCTTACTCTTATTCAATCCTCCATTTTGTAATGTCTTCTTACAGTCACATACTATTGCTTCCATGAAACTCAAAACTCTAGTAGAGTAATGCAACCATTATCCTCCTTACGAACATGTCACAAATTTGCAAAAAAAAATCAAATATGAGGTTTAAGAACGAAGGTGCCATTTATGCATTATGTTAACATATTTTCTGACCAATAAAGGATCAAGAAATTTTTATTATAATTTTGAAACAAATTTTTCCTATGACAACAGGCTATGAGAGGAATTTGTGATGATCAAGTGGAAATTGTGTGTGCAGACTTCACCACTTTTGTATCTTCCCCATATTCAGTATTCCATTTTAATAATGGATTCTTGTTATTCAACTGGAATTTCTTCCATGAAAGAGACCACACAACTTTAGTAGATACTAATGAGAGGGGACTATCCTCTTTAGAGGCATGTTATAAAGTTGCAGAAATTTCCAATCAGAACTCAGAAGAGTCATGAGTGTCAGTCATAATTACATGAATGTTTGAAGATGACAGGGGAGCAAGGTCTTCATATCTTGAACTTTCAAACAATAAGTATGGATCCATGGATACAAATTATGCTGAATGTTTCAAGATGACAGGCTGGAATTCCCCTTTTTATCATTTTTTCAAGCAACATGAATATGACACTAAGTAAATGTTTAAAACACAAATACCTTCTAAGCACTAAAGTGTAATTAAAGTTTCATAAAGCACTTTTTTTTCTAATAATAAAGGTATCCCTATCCCAATATATTATTCACCGTTCACATATTGTGAGCTATATAAAGGTATATTTACTGAGCAGAGAGGACTGGGGACTATGTGAGAAGAATTTCAAATTGAAGCTTCAATTTTTGACTCAGGAAATCGATTGTAATAATGATTCGTAGAGATGAGACAAAATGGTGTATGCAAAATTTTCTTATTTTTCTATCTTACTCTTATTCAATCTTCCATTGCGTTATGTCTTCTTACAGTCACATGCTATTTCTTCCATGAAACTCAAAACTCTAGGAGAGTAATGCAACCACTATCCTCCTTAGAGACATATCACAACTTTGTAAAAAAATTCAAATATGAGGGTTAAGAACGAAGGTTCCATTTATGCATTATATTAACATATTTTCTGACCAATAAAGGATCATAAATTTTTTATTATAATTTTGAAACAAACTTTTCCTATGACAATAGGCTGTGAGAGGAATTTGTGATGATCAAGTGGAAATTGTGTGTGCATACTTCACCACTTTTGTATCTTCCCCATATTCAGTCTTCCATTTTATTCATGGATTCTTGTCATTCAAATGAACTTGCTTCCATGAAATATACCACTCAACTTTAGTAGATACTAATGAGAGGGGACTATCCTCTTTAGATTCATGTTACAAAGTTGCAGAAATTGCCAATAAGAACTCAGAATCGTCATGACTGTTAGTCATAATTACATGAATGTTTGAGGATGACACGGGAGAAAGGTCTTCATATCTTGAACTTTCAAACAATAATAATGGATCCATGGATACAAATTCTACTGAATGTTTGAAAATGACAGGTTGGAATTCCCCCTTTTATCATTTTTTCAAGCAACATGAATCTAGCACTAAGTAAATGTTTAAAACACAAATACCTTCTAAACACGGAAGTGTAACTAAAGTTTCATAAAGAACTTTTTGTATAATAATAAATGTATCCCTATCCCAATCTATTATTCATCGTTCACATCTTGTGAGCTCTATAAAGGTATATTTTCTAAGCAAAGAGGACTGGGGACTATGTGAGAAGAATTTCAAAGTGAAGCTTCAATTTGTGACTCAGGAAATCGATTGTAAAAATGATTTGTAGAGATGAGACAAAATGGTGTATGAAAAAATTGCTTATTTTTCTATCTTACTCTTATTCAATCTTCCACTTCGTAATGTCTTATTACATTCACATGTTATTGATTCCATGAAACTCAAAACTCTAAGAGAGTAATGCAAACACTATCCTCCTTAGAGACATGTCACAAATTTGTAAAAAAACCAAATATGAGGGTTAAGAACAAATGTTCCATTTATGCATTATATTAACATATTTTCTGACCAATAAAGGATTAGGAAATTTTAATAAGAATTTTGAAAAAAAAATTTCCTATGACAACAGGCTGTGAGAGGAATTTGTGATGATCAAGTGGAATTTGTGTGTACATACTTCACCCCTTTTGTATCTTCCCCATATTCAGTCTTCCATTTTATTAATGGATTCTTATCATTCAACTGGACTTGCTTCCATGAAAGAGACCACACAACTTTAGTAGATACTAATGAGAGGGGACAATCCTCTTTAGAGGCATGTTAAAAGGTTGCAGATATTTCCAATCAGAACTTAGAAGGGTCATGAATGTAGTGCAGTTTGTACATACATGTTTAGAAAGACTCATACAATCTAGTTTTACAAGTTGGACATTTTAGGACTGGTTTTGATTCCTTTCAAAGTTGCCCTCTCCATCATTTTTTCTTGGCCTCTAGCTCCTTATGATTCAATTCTTTCACATCCTTTTTTCTATTCTCGTCATTTCTCTTTGATCCTTTCCTTATTTTCCAAAAATCCCAAATTCCAGCCTTTCATTTCTTCCAAAACCCCTTTTTAAATAATAAAATCCAATATTTATAGTTAAAAAGCAGCTTCGCACACCCTCCAACAGCCACATCATATTTCCTTTTAAACTTACCATATATTTCTTTTATCGCAGATTTTACCATCACCAAAAAAAACCTTAGTAATATCATATATCATATGATATAACGTACCACACTTAATAAACATTGTGGACCCCTTACCTTTTATCGCAATCAGATCTTCGCAGTTTTAACTTATATTCATGTACAAATGTCGTCTCCTACAAAACCCCCAAAATGCAATTTGCGGTATGTTCTGGGACCCATATTTCCCTTTTATTATCATTCTGACATATTTTTATCATATTACCATAACTTAACGAATTTTTCACTTTCTGCTTTGAAAATCTATTTAAAGGTCCCCACCTACCTTTTTGCATCACATTTTCACAAATTTCACTCACCATATTCACTTCCGATGTGCGATTTGCAGGCGACCCCACTATTTTTTATGCCACATCACCCTCCGCTCTCATTTCAAATCTCACTTCGTCAGTTTCATCGTTTAACAATTGTGTCTCATATAAAAACTTGTGATGTGTGATTTGTGGTATTGTTTGGGCCCCACCTTCTGTCTCATCACACATCACACTTCGCCGATTCCAAAATTTAACTCTTGTGTTTCATAATGAAACTTCTGAAATGAAATTTGTGATCGGCCCTAATTCCTTCCCACGTCATCACCCCATCTCGGATCGTATTTCTTTTCCGCTTGTGTCTTAAGTTTAAAATGTTCCGACCCCGATCTGCGATTGCGATATGTATCTAAAGGGTTTTCTCCTCCTGCTTATCATTCATTTAATAATACCTCCCACTAATTCCACTCCATGTTTCCCTTATCAATTAAACCTTTTTCAAATGGTTTCTTTGTAATTTCTCATAAAATGAACCTTCGCCATTCTATCCAAAAAGTTTTGAGTTTTCCACCATTACAAAGGGTTTTTCACCAAAGAAGGAAAGGAACAGTGAAACATCAGCAGAGTTTCTCTGAAACAGTTTTCTACCACTACTCTCAGCACCAGCACATTTCTACAAGGCACCAGGCAACATTCAAGGAACAGCTACAGGCCATTTTCACTGTTTTTTACACTTTTTATGGAGTTGGTTGCACCAGAATATAAGAGGAGTCTTCCCATAAACTGCCACATCATACAACCCACTTTGAATTGTTAGCCTTGATGCTATTATTTTCATTATGTCATAGCACTTTGTATTAAAGTTTTAGAATAAGCCTCATCTCTTGCACGAGATCATAATAAATTTTGGAAACAAAGTGTTATTCTTTTTACTAGACAGACATGGTTATTTTACAGGGTGTGATAAACCCGCTTATGTGTAAGTTGGTTAGTGGTTATAGAATTTTGACTTATATGAACTATAATATTTTTTGTGAATGAAATGGAATAATACTAGTGAGGACTTATTACAAATTTTTTGTATGTATTGTCTACTATGCGAGGTTTAATATTCTTTTTTCAGTTCCACCTAAAATCTTCACACGGTGTTTTTATTAGTCTCAAACTTGTTAAGTGCTGTATCTAAGTTTTGCTATAATCCCTACGTATTTATCACAAGGAAGAGCATCACTCATGATATTTATTGAGAATATTGTCAGACTAGAAATAGCTTTCTCTCAATGAAATATTGTCAAACTGCTACTTTTGTGAATTTATACTAAATCAGTAGACTTATGTTTTACAGAACTACTGATTCTTCTCTCATCTTACCGTTTCCTCTCCTCATAGACAACAAACTTGCACCTTTCTACAACATCATGTTACAATACCCTCATTAGTATAACTGTGGATTTGACCGAAATATCTCTTCAGTAAATAATAGTTTATACCATATTCCAATCCCATAAAACGAATCATTAAATTTCTTTATAGTTTAAGATGTGTTTGTTCAGGCGCTTGTTGTTTTCCAAGCACTGATTCCAGTGCCAACATATTTTGGTGCATCTGTCGGGAGACGAAGGCCTTGAAATGAAGTATTCTCTTGAGTCTCTTGTTTTGAATTGTTTATAATCAATCCTTAATGGTGAACAAGAATTGGTGACTTGAAGAAGACTACAAATTAGTTCACCTGGCGACTCCATAAAGAAGAAGAGGGGTTTCAAGACCTCCTTATACGAGGAATCAGAAATCACCTACTGTGACTCCAGTTGCTGACCCAGAGAATATTAGATTTAGTTTTTTATGGTGAAAAAAGACTAGACACTAAAGAAGATTGTGATCTTTCACCTGGTGACTCCATGACAAAGAATCCAGAGGCGACTCCACTATTTTCGGATCTAGCACTCTGATGGAAGTGATCCTCGCTAAAAGATATTCCTTTTGCAATTTTTCAAAGATAGATGGTTTTCCTAATCCTTTTCCAGATAGAAGTGAATGTTAATTTTCTCTTCCAAGGTTTAGTGGACATGATTGGGAATTACCAGATGAGTTTTTATGGGATTTTCATGACTGGATTCATAGGTTGCATATTGTTCATGAAGATGTAAAGATTAAGTTGTTTAGATATTCTTTGGAGGGTGCAACCATTGATTGGTGCAGAAATCTTCCTAAAAATAGCATCACTTGTTTGAAAGAGTTTCATGATGCTTTTAATTCCTTTTATAAAGATAGCTATTCGGTTGAATTTTTCGCTCCAGAATGTTGCTAACAATTTGATAAGCAAGTTGAAAGTGATGGTGAACAACATAAATGTAAATAAAACATGGTTATACAGGGAGGTATTCAACAACCCTTTTGTTCTTATCATTTTCTTCAATCTCCTATCATTCAAGAAGAGGGTAAACATCAGATTATTGAGCACCGTGATGAGATATTAGGTGAACATAGTGAAAATTTCATAAATCAACCTTTGTTTGATAATCATCCTAATGATGAAGAGTAGTTTTTTATGTCACCTTGTTTTAAAGTTTACAGTGATGATCCAATCTATGACAGTTATGAATCTGAATCTGGGGAAGAAGATGATGCTCAGCTCATACAAATTGTCGAGTAATTATCACCTTTGCTAAGAATTGATGATAAGAAAAATAGTTATGAGCCTATGTTTGAAATGTATAAATCTAAGTTGCAGGGATACAATGTCGAAGAAGAAATTTGTAAAAAAAATGAAGAACAATATCTTCATCAAGGCATTGTTTTATTAGAGGAAAGTATGTGTCAGCCTATCCTTGAACTCAAAGTTGTTTTGAGTAAGTCTCCTTGTTGATTTGCTGATCCTATTGTTGATTATATGGAGTTTAGTTTTCTGAAAGTATCTCTTGTTATTAGTATTGGATTACTTCTCATCCATAGCAGCAAGTGTGAGTCACATTTAGATATTATGCTTCATACTTTTCAACATTTCAACAGTGGATGTGAAGACATGTCAAGAAATCAGTTGTTAAAAAAAAATTCTTAGAAGTTTGTATATACTTGATCAAGTACTTTAAGCTTATTATAAGTAGGAAGATAAATAAGCTCGCCACTTGAGCATTTATTTTCAGTTTTAGATTGTATTTCAGTCATGTTGAAATAATTTACAGAAGATTGAAATATAGCTTATGACTCCATTACCCAAGGCTAGGCATGCTGGTTTTTTGAGTTAATGAGCAAGATCGCTAGTTAGAGAAATAAGAGCTAGATAAGGCACTGAAACTACGGTTCTTAATACCCCGCAGGGGGCATATCATCCCCAATTAGAGCCAGTGTTAGCATTGGTTTTGATTCCTTTCAAAGCTTCCCTCTCTGTCATTTTTTCTTGGCTTCTAACTCCTTATGATTCAATTATTTTGCATCCTTTTTTCCATTTTCGCCATTTATCTTCGATCCTTTCGTCATTTTCCCAAAAACCCAAAGTAAAACCTTTCATTTCTTCCAAAACCCATTTTTAACTAATAAAATCCAATTTTTATAGTTAAAAAGTAGCTCCGCACACCCTCTAACATCCATATCATATTTCCTTTTAAACTTACCATATATTTATTTTATCGCAGCTTTTACCCGCACATTAACAAACCTTGGTAATATCATATATCATATGATATAACTTTTCGCACTTAATAAACATTGTGGGCCCCTTACCTTTCATCGCAATCGACTCTTCATGGTTTGAACTTCTATTCACGTACAATTTTTATCTCCTACAAGACCCACGAAATGTGATTTGCGGTATGGTCTAGGACCCATATTTTCCTTTGATACGCCTTGAATTCATTATAAACCCTTTTATTATCATTTCGGCGTCTTTTTATCATATTACCATAACTTAACGAAGTTTTCAATTTTTTCTTTTAAAAGCTATTTAAAGGGCCCCATCTACCTTTTCGCATCACATTTTCACAAATTTCACTCACCGCATTCACTTCCGCTCCCTCAAAACTTCCGATGTGATATTTGCAGGCGACCCCACTGTTTTTTATGCCACGTCACCCTTCACTCTCATCACACATCGCACTTCACAAGTTTCAACGTTTAACTTTCGTGTCTCATATCAAAACTTGTGATGTGCGATTTGTAGTATTGTCTAGGCCCCACCTTCCGTCTCATCGCACATCGCACTTCGCCAGTTCCAAAATTTAACTCTTGTGTTTCATAATAAAACTTCTAAAATGTGATATGTGATTGACCCTACTTCCTTGCCACGTCATCACCCCATCTCAAATCACATTTCTTTCCACTTGTGTCTTAAGTTTAAAATGTTACGACCCTGATCTGCGATTGTGATATGTGTCTAAAGGGTTTTCTCCTCCCACTTATCATTCATTTAATAATCCATCGCACTAATTTTGCTCCACATTTCCCCTATCAATTAAACCTTTTTCAAAGGATTCATTTGTAATTTCTCATTAAATGAACCTCTGCCATTCTATCTAAAAAATTTCGAGTTTTCCGCCATTACAAAGGGTTTTCCACCAAAGAAGGAAAGGAACAGTGAAACATCAACAGAGTTTCTCTGAAACAATTTTCTACCACTACTCTCATCGCCAGCACATTTCTACAAGGCACCAGGCAGCATTCAAGGAACAACCACACATCATTTTCACTGTTGTTTACACTTTTTATGGAGTTGGTTTCACCAGAATAGAAGAGGAGTCTTCCCATAAACTGCCACATCATACAAACCACTTTGAATTGTTAGCCTTGGTGCTGTTATTTTCATTATGTCATAGCACTTTGTATTAAAGTTTTAGGATAAGCCTCATCTCTTGCATGAGATCATAATAAATTTTGGGAATAGGTTTCCTCCTTTTTTGGAGATGACAGTTTATTATTTTGTATATATGTGATAAATTTCGATGTGAAAAGGGTTGGTTAGTGGTTATAGAATTTTGACTTATATGAACTATAATATTTTTTGTGAATGAAATGGAATAATACTAGTGAGGACTTATTACAAATTTTTTGTATGTATTGTCTACTTTAATTGTGTTTCCATATCTCCTTTCTTCTAGTTCCAGTTTGCAAATCATCATATTGTTATGTGTTTTTATTAGTCTCTTAAGATTTTTATGTGTTTTATCAGTTTTTTTTTGTCCCACGCAGTGAGCATTCCTGATAAAATATATATTATAACAGTGGAAGAGCATCAATCATGATAGTTAATCTTCATGATATTTTAGTGAGAATCTTGTCAGATTAGAAATAGCTTTCTCTCAATGGAATATTTTCAAACTGTTATTTTTGTGAATTTCTACTAAATCAGTAGACTTATGTTTTACAGACCTACTGATTCTTCTCTCATCTTACCGTTTCCTCTCCTCATAGACTACAAACTTGCACCTTGCTACCACATCAAGTTAAAATACCCTCATTAGTAGAATTGTGGATTTGATCGAAATCTCTCTTCAGTAAATAAAATTTTATACCATCTTCCAATCCCATAAAAAAATCATTAAATTTCTTTACAGTTTAAGATGTGTCTGGTCAGGCGCTTGTTGCAGTCCAAGTGTTGATTCCAGCGCTAGAAAGACACATGTTGAGGGCTATAGAATAAGTGCAAAGCCATAAGGGAACAATAAGAGGCACACATGGCTAAGGAAAGGACTTGATGAATAGTTAGAGCTCCATTAAACCATTCATCAAAGAAAAATATTATAGGACAGGGAAGGAAAGGAAAAACATTGGTCAATAGAAAAATGCTTGATATGGGAGGGGTTGAGATGAATTGGATATAAAATTGGACACTTATTGTGGAATCCTTTGTAGCGTGATTTAATATTTTTATTGGCATGCCACCATAATGGTAATTAATGGTAATTATAGACTACAAGGTTACAATAACGATGGTATCAATAAGCCTATAATCAAATTACTTGTGAAAAGAGAGCCTTGGTGGAGAGGTTTATAGAACATATCCAATCCTCTTGGGAGAAAGAATTTAGGACTTACCATTGTTTTATGGGAGAAAGACACCATACATAATCTATTGGTGAACATCATCACTATACCTAGCATTTCCATTTTTATTTCAGCTGAAGAATGTCCTATGGATGAGGACGTCACATATTTTATTCCCCATGCTATCACTAATGCAATAGATAAATTCAATATTTATAATTACCGTGCAAGTCAACATTGACAATACACGTGTTTGAATAGTTGTGAATTTGGATGTGGGAAATAGATATAATCACTTCTTATTTACTCCATGCAAAATCCATTTGTTGAACTTGGCATTGGAAAAGATGAACAATGAAACTCCATGGATAGAGGAGCTCATAGGGAAATGAAAGAAGGTTAATCAAGTTCCTCACAAATGAAATTTTTTAAGTGATTTCCAGTAGTAATCCAAGTTAGAGCTATTAAAATTAGCTATAACACAACGTTCCTCCAACTTCACCATGAAGAGGTGTCTTTTTTGGTGTAAAATATGTCTAAATATTTACAAACAATGAAACAAAGGCGTAAGGGTATATAAAATGTAATTTATATCCTTTTTTCAAGAGAACTCCCAAGTCAAAATGAATTTGATGACCAACAAGGGTTTTGTAACAGTGGCATCATCTAATGATAGAATACTATCAATCAAGGTCTTCAAAGAATTGGGATGTGGATCTTGAAGATCCTATCTCATCCTTTTGTTTCACCAATCTCAATTTCGCTGAAGATTAATTTTCATCAAATCAATGCATTATCTAGGTTCATAATTGATGCCCACTGCCAACTGTATCCTAATATTTCTTTGATCAATGTTTCAAACTCCTTCCTCTCTATCAAAATTATAATTGGTTTCCACTGGAATTTGGATCTTAACCTTGCTTTGATAAACATTTAAAACTCATTCCTCTCTATCAAATTCTCCTTTTTCCAACTATTAATTGGTCAAGACCTAAACCTCAACTCTTATTTCCACTTGACCAAGTGTTATAACCAACACTTTATAAAACTTCTTTATACTTCCAAGGATTTTTTTTCTATGCAACCAAGAGCTGAGCCTGGGAACTTAATAGAATACCACACATGAGGATTTTGTTCATTCTTTCCCATGCTAAAGTTCTAGTATAAAAATGATTAGTTTATGGTAATATCTTCATCAATTTATGTTTCCATGAAAAACAAGGAACATGCCTCTTATGACTCCACCTTATGTATTTTCTCATTATCAAATTCCTTTGTGGCAAAACCCAAACCACCGGTTTTAATATCTGGTGTGAAAAAATTTATTTAACATGAAATTATATAAACCTCCCTATGTGAAAAACTTTATTTAATGTGAAATTATCCATTATGCAATCCTCACTATGGAATTCCTCTAGCGCGAAAAATTTATATAATGTGAAATCCTTTGTTCTATAATCCTCTATTCTATTTTGATTTTTTTCACCTAAAATCTATGTTACCATATTTTCAATATTTTCTTTAGGATCCATATATCCTTGTTACATATCTAAATCCATCAAGAATAAGGATATGTTTCTCGATCTTTCTAGGATCTACCCAAGCCACAAATTTTGCACTGTATCTTGCACAAAAGGTGAAATTTAGAAGAAAAAATTAAATAAAATAGGAAAAACCTCCTAAATTTAAAAAGAGGACAGGCTTCACAATACATACTTAGAAGTACCTTGGAAAAGAATTACCTTACACTACAAGTAGAAAGGTTTCTAAATTTTGTTGTGTTGAAGTTATTGAGTCTCATGTGTTCAGGAATTTGATTTTAAACCTTCGATGTCATAACTTGATTGATAATTTCAACAACTATTAATCATCATAATGTTATGAATGTGTTTTTCATGCCAGTGATTAGTTGTAATCTCTAAATTACATCATTGATACCCATCTCTATGACATTTACATTCGATGTACTTTTTACATGCACATAAATCTAATTCAAAGATCTGCTCTGAATTTTCTTGTCCTAGAAAATTCATCCTCTGGGTATGCTCTAGTGTTATCATTCTCAACCAATTGATATAGATTATTATTCTCCATTTATTGGATTCTAAGTTCCATTTTTCTCTTAGTAGTTGTTGCAGAGGTCTAATTTTATCCCAATAGGCTGCTACAAATATGTAAATTACGTTTTACTTAGGTTCGACCTATGTTTTAAGGCTAGTTGATATAAAAGCATGTTCTAAATTTATACATGGAAATTATTGGATTATAAGTCATGCTTTGTGTCCATCAACTGTTACATATGTTTAAGTTTTTTCCCACAGGTAGCTACAAAGGTATAATTTGTGTTTTCTAATGCCAAAAAAACTATTGGTTTGACCTATGTTTAAGGCAAAGATATATGGAAGCCCTACAAAATTTCCTCCACTTTCATATTATTATAGTTGGGTGAATAATTCTTGGTCTTGACACTACAATATTAAGGAAGCGTCTTTAAAAATTTCAATATCAAAATCACCAACTACTAGAATTAAATAAACTGCATACTTTCATTCTCTTTATATAAATTCAATAGTAACACATGCCTTTTGTTCATTTTCCATCATTTTCTATACCAGGTTGAGTAATTTCCAACTCCTATGATCCCAACATTAATCATGTGTATTAAATTTATCATAAAATTATGCAAAGAGAAGTAGTTCATATAATTTAAGGACCACAATTTGGGAAGAAATTGATCATTCAAGTCTATTACATTTGAAATTCCTACATAACAGATCCATCAGGGAATTTTTCTTACAAAAACTTTAATAGAAATAAAATGCATGATTTTTGCGATTAATATGTTAAACCAAATCTGAGATCCCATACCATGAGTATCTTCGCCAAAATATTAGTGGATCAACTGGTACACAAGCTCCATGCATAAAAATTCAGGCCACAACATAATCACATAGTAACATTCTTGCAAAGTATTTTGCCAAATTAACCAAAACTTTCTTCATTTACCTTTATTTAATATATAGGCATACATCATAGTATAATGAGAAGTTTCCTACAAAGTATCTTCAATCCATGAAGAGGATCAACACAAACTGGAAAAATAGAAACATCATAGCTGAAAAAATAGAAGCATCATAGTTGTTTACATCCTTTTTAAAAATGATAAAAGGAAATCCTAATATACTTTAATTCATCCTAAAGACATAATTTTATCTAAAACAATGTCTATCTTCAAACCTCATCCATCCTCAGTATTTAAATTAGGAGCAACATAAAATCATAGAAGTTTCCAGTGAACTGACAGTGTTGCGCAACAACTGGGTAGCACACTTCCAAGTCATCTTTTCGTAATGGCTGACACTTGTTCGATGAAATATGGGCTGATATGGCATCCATATGTATGAAAAACTGACCTCTATAATCTCTGACCGTTGGCATCTCTAGAAAATATGTGAAACTCTATACGCAAGGACCGTGCAACACCTACGCAACACAAACCTTGAATATGCTTTCTTTCAGTGCCAAACCTCCTCTGATAAAAAAAATAGCATAGTAGACTCTCCATCATACCTAAATCTACCTTATTATCCATGGAAAAATGCTGATGGTGGCCCAAAAAAAAATAGATCCCTGCTTGTGCAGCATAGACAAAAACCCTGGATAAATAGTCAAAACTGTAAAAACCTTATGCATATGACTATTACCTTTTCTTCCTCTTAATGTATAATTTACTCGTGGAAGCTTTGCCCTTTGAATTTTTATGTACATTATATTTGATCTCAGAAGGGACTGGCTGAGGGTGTTTTATCTTAGACTTGACTCCAGTTCTTGGTCTAGGCTTATCCCCAGGTGGAGGGATTTCAGCAGCCTCTCTGTATTTCTTGACCAATATCCATGCCCTGGTCAAACTCTTCTTCTTATACCTTAGTTTTCTTTTCAACACCATGTTTCTGACATACAAGGCCTTGTTTTGCATCCTTGCTAGCAATTCCCATTTTAAAAAAAAATTAGAGTTGTCCATGGATGTGGAAGCATTGTGAAACTCTTTCTCACATGCTTTAAACAATTTTTGAACAAAGTTTTCATAGGCTTCATGATGTTGTAGTATCCTCATTGCTTGCATATTTCACTCCTCCAGCTCATCCAAATATGTTTGATACTCTTTCCACTGGTAAAAATCTAGCTTATTTGATGATTGTGCTACTACTTTCATTTGTTGCAACCATCCTTGTTTTATCTCTGCTGATCTTGTAGTGGGTTTGTTAGATCTGGCCCTAAGATTTATGAGTTGAACTTCAAATGCCACTTTTTTTCCTTTATCTTGTTCAGTCGGCCTAGGAGGTATTATCACATGTATTCTTTGTGGAGCATTCTTCTTAGTTGCCTCTGTCATTTCTTTATTTTATTTTTCTAGGAATGATATCTTTAGTTGACATATAGTAAGGGATTCTTTCATTTCTATGACATTGGGGTCCTCTTCAGGTTGTACTTGTTCATTTTTCTCCATCTCAATCTCATGGTGATCCTCTTCAATAGCTACTTGAGCCAGTGCTACTTCCATGTCCTTTTTGACACTTGACCTAGTTCTAGGTCTCATCTTCAATTGATCATCCATGATTGTCTTCGTTGCTTCTATTTGAAACTGAGTGATGGGAGGTTTCATGACCTGCTTCTCTAAGTCTTGTAGCTTTTCCTTTTCCTTTAACATCTGCTTGTTCATAGGCTTCTTACCATACTTACCCTTGTTATGCTATATACATTTGGCTTCAACAAACTTGGTTGTCTTAACTATTGTAGTGGCTTTTCTTTCATGCACCTCGTGTCTTTTCTGCTTTTTTTCGTCAATTTTAAGTGATGAAGGTTCTACTTGTGGTGTGACGTGTCAAACCAAGATCAGAGAAGAAAAAAGTTTGAGGTTCAACACGAACAATGTACCCTCTCTTTCTAGTGATTGTGGGAGCCATTTAACCCTGACAACAAGTAACAATAGGGGCTTGACCAAATGACTCCAGGTGTGCAAAAGATGAGGGTGGGACATTGTGGTTCGGTGACAACTTGCTTTGCATTGCGCAACTATTGCGTAGTGATTAAAAAAGGGCTTTACAAAAATGGAAAGGGGCTGAAAAATTATGTCAATTAAAATATAAAATACCCTTATCCTCTAGCACCTCACAACTGCTAAGGTTCATACCCACAGACCTGGTCTTAATCACTTAAATTTGTGACCGTGCGTGGTAGACACAATAGAGAAAAATTATAAAAAAATCTTAAAAACACATCTAGATAAATCATAAAACAAGCCATTACAAATGGTTATAATACTTGTGATACTTGAATCAGAAAGGAATTATAGATAGAACATGTGCGAATGAAAACCAAGAAATTAACATGTTCAAAACATGCTTTACAAATATCACAGTTAAATTGATAAAGAACATAATCAACAAATATTTTGGTCAAATTAAACCAAAAATTTATAAATTCCTAAATGGTTTTAAAAACCCATCCAAAAATTATTTTTAATTCCTTTGTAGACAACGTGAATTATCCAACTTCTACATTCCAAAATCGGCTTTGTTCTAGGAATTGGTGGATTGTTGTGAGCAAAGAAGCTTTGTTTTCACTTATTAAGGTCCTTAAATATTATTCATAATTTAAGTGACCTAGTTCTCCATATATTTACAGGGAAAACCACTTATCATATTTATCAACTCAATCCAATTATCATACAGGATGAGGAATTTTGTCAAATAATTGGGCTCATATTGGACAGTTAAATTATCTTCATAGAATCAGGTATGCCCAAGAATTTATAGATTCCTAAATGGCATCGAAAACCCATCCAAAAAGTGTTTTTCAATTCCTTTATAGACAACATGAATTCTCCAACTTTTACATTCCAAGATCGACTCCGTTCTCAGAATTTATGGATTTTTGTGAGAAAAGAAGCTTTGTTTTCACTTATCAAGGTCCTTAGACATTCTTCATAATTTCAGTGACCTAGTTCTCCATATCTTTACAGCAAAAACCACTTATCCTATATATCAACTCAATCTAATTCTCATTTAGGATGAGGAAGTTTTTCAAATAATTGGGCTCATATTAGACAGTTAAATTATCTTCATAGAATGAGGTATGCCCGGAAATATCTAAATTCCTAAATGGGATAAAAAAACCATCCAAAAAGTGTTTTTCAATTCCTTTGTAGAAAACTTGAATTATCCAACTGCTACATTCCAAAATCGACTCTGTTCTGGGAATTTATGGATTTTTGTGAGAAAACAAGCTTTGTTTTCACTTATGAAGGTGCTTATACATTCTTCATAATTTCAGTGACCTAGTTCTCCATATGTTTATAGTGAAAACCACTTATCCTATATATAAACTCAATCCAATTCTCATACAGGATGAGGAATTTTGTCAAATAATTGGGCTCATATTGGAGAGTTAAATTATCTTCATAGAATTAGGTATGCCCATAAATTTCTAAATTCCTAAATGACATGAAAATCCCATCCAAAAAGTGTTTTTAAATTCCTTTGTATAAATTTATTATGAAAGGTGCTTGAGGTATTCAAAGACCACTTGCAGAGGAAGATACAAGGTATCTCTGAATTCAAACTTCCTAGAAGATGCAAATTTTCTAGAACATGAATATAGCCTAAATGTCATGGGTTAGAAAACTACACTATTGAGCTATTGAAATAGTTGTAAATCCAAGTTTATTGAGGAGAAATCTAGGAATATACATCCCATTAACCAAATTGTTAGGTATTGTACAGGGTATGCTAATTAAATGTTCAAAATTTTTTAACTTGGAACAGATCACTCCAAATGAAGATTGGACAATTTCAAATGTAGTTAGATTCCAGGTTTATCCTTCACTTGGTACCTTCTAGTAACATAACTTCAAGAAAAATTATACCGACCTAGATGATGGGCTCCCACTTATTCATTTAGAAGTACTCAATTTGTTCAAAGCATAAGTGCTATATGCCATAAACATGGAGAATCAACCTACCTTTATATTAGGATTACCCATGGTCCCTCTTCATTTGATGTAAGAAAGTGTAGGTTTTTCTTGTAAAAAATGCCCTATTTATACATAACGAATATATCATTGGTAAAAAGGAAGCATTTTTTTCTAGAAAAGGCTAAGAGAAGAGAATTGTTAGACGTCTAGGGCACTTCATCATATTTTCTATGCCACTTTAGAGCATAGTAAATGCTCATCCATGATTAATAAGAGAACGGGGAAGAAATTAAGTGGAAAGGGGGGTATTTATTGCACTTCTTTAATTCCCAGACAGCATTGTGCCATAGAAGATTAAACCAAATTGTGTGCTTTAAGATGGGGAGTGATTTTTTTGTTCTTCTAGGGAGATGGGCTCTTAGCAGTGTAAATGAAATCAATCAACTAGAAGAAAATTTTGATTACAATCATACACCAAAACACTAATCCAACATTAAAATAAAATAACAATATAACAAATTTTCAGCAGTTTTATAGTCTAATTTTCCATTAAAATCCCTAGAACAGGGCCAAAGATCAGATAGAAAAATGATAGAAGTAGCAATCACTAACAAACAAATATCAAGAACTGCAAGAAGTGTTTCTTGAAATATAACACACACTATATTGAAATTACTTTTTCATTGGAATATTCCCAAAAATTTATTAGTGTTTGCATATTTCAATGTTTTACATATTCAATTTACAAGACCTGATGATGAAAAGACAAAAAATGCCCAATCCTTCCATAGAAATAGGGGTGCAAGGTAGTAAAAATGTAGTTCTGGAATTATCATGCATCCTCAGTTAACAAGGCAAATTGTGAAGATATTCAATTATCAACCTTGACTAATATTTATGGCTCTTTCTCAAGGGAGGGAAATTTAATGCCTTGCAATGTAGCTTCATAATTTTTCTAGAATTTGATGCCTTGTTGATAGTTCCATCTCATATAATTTTATTTTTTTAGGATGAAATAATCTCAATGGCCAACTAAGTTGGGCCCCTGAATTGAAAATTCCGAGTACAACTGTAAACCCAAAAATCACTCTCTTTTTGTTCATTCCTTGGACACTAACATATGTTGGTAGAGATCAAATAATCCTCATGGAATTGAGTCTTCTTAGGAGTATCTAGAGCTCTCTTTTCTTGCTCCTCATCCTCAATCTATGAAATAATCAAGCTAGATAGGGTAACACAATTGTTATCATCGACCTAATGCATTGGAGTTACTGCAATTAGAGATTCTACTCTAACAACTAGATTGTTTGCACAGATTGAGATATTCAATGAGAAGTGAATATACTCAGTAACAATAATATATTTGTTAGTGGTTTTTATCAACACTTTCCTCAACTCTCTATTTGCATGGACATCAATGAGATCCAGATCAAAGATATCATAGCCTGAGTGATTGGGCATAGTTGCAATCATGCTATATTTTCCTATTCCTAGAGGACCATAAATCAAGTAGCCTCTCTTCCATTTTGTTCTTGTATTCTGATAGAATTCGTTTCCTTTAGCAAAGTCCTCAAGGTATTTTATGAATTATATTCCGATCAGGATCTAGATCCAAAGTATCAAATGTTCTCGAATGTTTGAAGGGTATTGATTCCCATGGATGAGACCTTGAATCCATATTTTCTCCTTTAGAATTTGTGTACAACAAGTGCTCTTGATTCTTCTTCTAATCTATAAGACATGCTCCATGATATGACCTAGATATGAAATCAGGATCTACTCCTTGTCGTTCATGTGTATACATAGAACAAATCCTATTTTCTGTTCTAGAAGAGACCTCCATGAAAATGATTGATTATATATGTACCCTGTTGAAACAATACAAATTAATAAAATATCTACACAAAAAAATCAGTGAAATAATTATTGGGATAGGCTAAAAATCAACAAAGTAATAAACCAGAGAGCAAGTGGCGGTGTTGAAAGACACCATTGTACTGGTGGTGTCTAAATATGCTATTGCACTAAAGCAAAAGACAGGAAATCCATTGAAGCTCAATTGTACACAAGATAGTTATAGATATTACACTTACCTCATTTTTTGATAAGGAATACAATTACAAGAAACATTAATGGCTTGTGGAAGGTCATGTTACTATAGGGTCACATCTACAGGAAAAAATGATAATCAACCTATAAAAGTCAATAAATAGATTAAATAGATTATATGTACCCCATTGCAACAATAAAAAATTATAAAATAGCTACACAAAACAATTAGTGAAAGAATTGTTGGGATAGGCTAAACAACAACATGGAGTAATAAACCAAGGCTTTGTATGCCTACTATTTCTAGCTTATGATTTACATACAAACAATAGTCAATAAATCTTATAGTTAAGTCAATAACTGCATGTAACTATGAGGCATTACCTTGTTACACCTATAGGAAATTGTATCAATGTTAAATCATGAACTTATACATGCAATGATGAGGAAAATAACACATTCTTGGGCTCTAATAAGTTCTAGCACAAAAAATCATCAAGTTGGAATGTTTTGCTGCTTTTGAATTGAATATAGGAAGGTGGCAAATCCTAGATCAAAGGGCTACTAACTATAGGAATTTGTAATGAATTATCTAAACAAAGAAAAAGAAAGAAATACATGCAACCCAAATTATGAATCAATCACATGCCTTTAATAGTAGTATTTAACAGAAGAAAGTGGTATACAAAAGAAATATTTTGTTTTGATTCTTGTGTCTCATATGCAAAATTTTCAATAATACATATAGCAACTTCATGTTCCCTGCCATATTTAGTATTTTTAACTACAACATCACTATCTTCAGAATGTACAAAAACATGCATGGTTTTTAATTGTTCTGACAAACATCTTAATCTACAAATTACAACTTTCTTCCCTGTTGATTACCTGCCACTTCTGATGGGCAAGAACTCAGGGTGACAGTTTAGAATTAGAGGCACTATGCTGAAGGGCTTCTTGTTTGTAAGAAACTTTTAGGATTATAGATGCCACATGTATTGCAACAAATCTACACATAACCTTCCCATGGTCTCAACCAAAAACACAAACACAAGAAGAAACAACCCACATGGGGAAAACATGTTGCTAGGGAGGCTTGAACCCTGGTAGAGGCATTAACAACACTCCATTTTGACCTACCAGGCAAGCCCCTATTGAATATCATATTTAATTGTTACAAGTCCTAGGTAGTTATTTTCAAGGGGGAGATTCTATTTGTCCCTAAAAATCATACCCTATGTCCCCATTTTCCAAGAAACTCATGCAACATAGGTTTTTTCTCAAGGGATGGAAGAAGGGTATGATCCATAATCATAGGAAGAAAAATTTAAATCACAAAATTATGATTCTAACTTAGATCATCACTCATAATATCCAATTCAATTCTGGCTAAGTTTTAATCACATTGACCGAGTTTGGCTCAGTTGAAGAAGTCAAATTCACAAGTTTGATTAAGTTGGGTGAGTAAAAATAATGAATTAAACCTTTGTGAGCCCAATGTATATAAAGGTTGTTTTTTATAAGTTTTTTTGTCATTTTATATTGTCTATTTGAGATATTTTCTCCTCTCCCAAGTGAGAAACAGTCACAAATAGTGCAAGAGGACAAACTCATTCAAGGTTATCCACCATTGTTGCTAGACACTTGGGCATCAAAAAAATCAAGGTTTTATTCAGCAAATGACTATCACAATCATGTTTTGTTGTCCATTTCACCTTTAGAGGTAACCCTACAGGTTGATTTCATAGTTTTTTTTCCTATTTAGTGTTATAATTTAGTGTTTACTATCTAGTCAACATTTATAAGCATAATCTTCCAGCTCTTTGTTTGGAGTCAACTTACATTGTGAATGAGATACTTATTCATAAAATTTATTTAAATCCATCACTTTTTTTGGTAGAATTTTGAAAAAATCAATGTATTTTGTATAATATTTTAAAATTTGTCTACTCTATTGAACTTTGACTTTGCTTTAGTAAACCCACCTACACAGGCTACGTTGGAAACCAGAATTTCTTATTTTGGTATATAATTAAGAGCAAGCTTTTGTTTCCTGTTAAACAAAAGCTCTTACTTTCTACAATAAATGAAAATTTTGAAAAAAGGTTGTTATGGCGAGTTTGATAGAAAATTAATTATTCTATTCCAGAATTAATCTCTTTACCTTGAGGATGTATGGATTGACCAAATTGGGGTCCCTAGAAGAGAAGGCAACCATGAATGTTGTTGGCATGGTTCCTAGAACAATGTAGGCCGGAACAATATGTGCATGAGGTTTAGTAGTAGAATTTATGGAGGCAATAATGGTTGTTGCATCATCAGATACCTAGGTAGAACATATGCATCCACTGATATTTCTGCTCCATTAATTGGCAGATTCCCCATAATGATTACAGGCTACATCTATAGAAAATAATTATAATCAACCTATAAAATTAAATAAATAGATTAAATGGGAAAGGTAGAAAAGTTACCATTAAAATTGCTTGCCTTGCACTTTTCGTTCTTGTGTATACACAAAATAGATCCTCTCTTCTCTTTTTCAAGAGGCCTCCATGAAAAATATTGATTCTATATGTACATTGTTGAAACAATAAAAATTTATAAAATAACTACACACAAAAATCAGTGAAAGAATTGTTGGGATAGGCTAAACAACAACATAGAGTAATAAACCCAAGAGAAAATGATGGTGTTGAAAGACACCATTGTATTAGTGGTGTCTAAAGATAATGATTTCACTGAAGCAAAATATAGGAACTCTATCGAAGCTCAACTATACACATGATAGTCATAGATATTACACTTACCTCATTTTTTGATAAGGAATACAGTTACAAGCAACATTAATGGCTTGTGGAAGGCCCTGTTACTATAGGGTCACATCTATAGAAAATAATGATAATAAGCCTATAAAATTCAATAAATAGAGTAAATGGAAAAGGTAGAAAATTTAACATGAAATTTTCTTACCTTTCACTTGTCATAACTACACCTTCAGAAACCTCAGATCTCTTGCATTTTCTACTTATTTGTGCCTGTCATATGACGCTATGATGTTCAATTGTTTCTAGAAGGTGGGATTTCTTCTTAAATCCATCCATTTTACATCTATAAAATGCCTGACCCATTTGGACAAGAACATCTGAATGATTGGAACCCCCTCCTTTTTGTGTGCATCTATGATAAATGTTATGATCTGGCTTATGTGATTTCTCCATACCCTGTGTACCCCAAATGGCCAAGCTTCCATATTTTCTTGCAAAACATGGCCCATGTGCAAACAATTGATGTTACAGACATACAAAGTTCAATTTAAAGTTAGAACACTAAATAAAATGTACAAATTCAACTTAATTTAGAATATAACAAATAAAATAAAATAAAAAAGCACAAAAGAAAAATAAAATTCAATATGAATACCATACAATGTGTCATATTATTCTCTCCCCAAGCTTCTTTCATTGCTTTGATGAAGTTTGTAATGGCTTATTGGAATACTAATGCGTCACCTTCCATGAATTTTTCCTTAACCATCAACAAAAATAAATATGAAAGTGACCTCCAAGCACAATTCTTCTTTCTAGCCAATTCCCTCCCTCCATTATTGCGATCATCTTCGGCATCAATTAATTCTTCGTACAACCCCCAACATCCATGCCTGCATTTCTTTTCAAGAAAACGACGTGCCTTGACACCTGACATTGATGGATTTTCTAGAAGATTATCTCATGTACCTGACCTCTTAATATCTTTTTCAATTTTGACATGTCCACCATGAAAACCCGCTTTTGAAAGAACACATTCAATGGCCTCAATTGACTTTTTACTTTCAATTTGTGGGGTTTTGTTCCAAGCAAAAAAAATAGATAAATACACCATTTTATCAACAATCCTCACAAATTCATGCAAAATACACATGTGCACCCTAGTCAACGGTATGGGAAGAATGGGATCTAGATTTGGGTCATGTTTCTCATGATTAGGAGGAAGAATTTGAGGACAATTCAAAGACCACTTTTCCAACTACAATATTTTTATTTTTTTGCATGCAATATAAGCAACTATGTGTTGAATTTGCACCATGAGAAATATTGTACATGCACTTGAGAGTTTTTAAATCAACTGCCAGATGCCATTCCACAAAATATGAACCATATCCCTCCACATGCAATTTTTATCCTGTATTATGTGAAGCAATAATTGATGGTAAAGATGTTTTGTTGAAAATAAATTTCAAGGACTCATGGGACTCCTTGTTGACACGAAAAATTCCCAACCAAAAAAGGTGATATTCGGATTGAACTTGAAATTATTCATCACTTGACTTATCAAGTTTTGGATCTAATGCACGATTCGTTAATGTAATTGAAACTCTTTCATATTTTTCATCATTGACTAACTCCATCTCATCTAATTTAATGACAACAATCAATTTACCACATGCCTCCTCAATAGTGATGTTTTAGTACCTAACCATGAATTGTAATACTTGTTTCAAGTCAAACCATAAGTTATTTTTTTAAACTAATGGTGTGATTTCACTCGATGCTTTCTTTTTACACTTACTTGAAACTTCATGTATTGATTCTAATTGATATGCATCTCCTAATTAATCAACTATTTTATTATTTCATAGTGCACGCTCTTTCTTCACATGATAAGGGCAAGGAACCAAAAAAAAATTAATGCCAACATTCAACATTCCTTCTTTTAGAACTTTAAAAAGATTTGCATATGCTTCCCTACTAACTCATCTTTCATCACAAACTCCTTGAACATCTTCCCATCAATTTTTAAGTTTTCAATGAATTGGTTAACTACTTCTTTCCTCAAATAACCATATTCGGGTTGTTTAATCATTGTCATAACGTTTTGTTTCTTTAACACACTTTTGCACAAATCCATAGAATCTCTACAACTTAGATCTAATATGGACTTCAATGCATGCACTCTTTTTCTAAAGGTACCTACCATATTTTCCAAACCTGATATATATATATATATATATATATATATATATATATGTTAATCTATTCCTCCGCCCCATTGGACTTTCTTTCATTGTAGAGAGTCTTTCTTGGAGATGACAAAAATTAGTTCTCAAACTCTCATTTTCTGCTAATGAGGTGGATGAGGCTTGTTGTAATTTTTTATTTTCTTCACACTGAGCACTATATAACTGATGGAGATGACAAATTTTCATATAAAGGTTGTGAATTTTCTGTTCAAAATACATATGAAGGTCACGATTTTTTTGTTCAAAATACATATGAAGGTCATGAATTTTTTGTTCATAAGCCATGCGATTACCTTCCAAGTTTTTACAGTATCCTAGAAGGCCATGTTTTCCAAGGCATATAAACCTGCATAACCTTGTTAATGATTTGAAATAAGGATGAGAGTTGGACACAAGATCTATTGGATACAATTATCCTTTTACCCAAAGATCCACATGTTTAGCTCTAGATTCCCTTAAGGCATTGTAATCAATGTTAGAGACCGATTTCTGATTTTGTTTATGGATCGGTTCCATATCCTTACTTAAATTTATGTGAAAAACATAGGGATATTTTCTTATATGCTCTATATGTGTTGGAGAGCCCTATAAACAATCAAAATTGCAAAAATCAAAACATAATAGAAAACAACAGATGAAAAATCCAACTAGCCTAAGGAAAAATTTGGGAGATCCTCTAAGAAAAAACCAACCTATGTAGATATGAAGGCATACCTCAAAGCTATCAGGCATATTGTACAATATCTTAAATCCAACTAATCTTGTATATCTGGATTTGAAGATAACAAAAATGAAATATTGGCGAGTAGAGAAGAACACCATAAAAGTAGTCTTACAACAACCAAGTGACTATTTTAGAACATGAAACCTTAGTCACTAAAACCATGTTCAAAGTAACAAAAACATACAGCATGAACACAAACATTTTGGTTCATGTTGTTAACATACAACATTGTTTTATATGAATATTTCTTGAAAACATTTGAAAAACTATATTGAACCTATTCTTAAGTATAAATGAAAACATACCTTGTACCTCACTACTAATGCAAGGCTGTTATACAAGGCTTTCGCCTAAATTTTCACCTGTTACACATTTCACACGGCACTACCAAACAACATGAAAAACAAAAACAACGAAACAATAAAGGACATCTATATTCTAAATGATGACAAAATCATAATTTTTTATTTTTACTAAATGTTTGGACCAATCAACATGAGTAAGTGACAACTATTGTAGATGACACATTCAATGGGTATAAATGTCTTTCCATGTCATAGAGGGTGTCCTTTGGAATAAGAGGCCACCAATGAGAGGTATTTATTCCACTAAAGTTAGCAAAGCACAAGCAATACAGTACTTTTGGGAAGACATGAACCATGGTAGGCATAAATTCACCAAGCTTGTAGCTAAAACCTTGGCAGTTCTAAGAATTTAATTTAAGAGTTATGGGTTTTTTTCAGACTTACAGAGCAATTAATAAAACCATCTGATTGAAGGGATTTCCATATTTTTAGTAACTAGTTGGTTCATTAGGCGTAATTACATATATTAATATGAGTTGTCCATTTCATAGGTGAGACCTTACCAGCATGTTGTCAAATAAAGGTCATAGATATAGGAAGGAAATCACCTGATGAAGAGGGTAGCGGCCCTAAAAAAATGGAAGTGTCCAGAGAGGAGGAAGCAAAGTGTTCAATTTGCAAATACCCCGTCTTTCAAACAAATTTACGTTTTCCCCTCAAATAATAACAAGATCAAATTTAAAGAGTCACACTCATAGCATCACTCTCAATTGAAATAATGACCATACACCTTATAATTTCATTCAAGCTATATTCTTAGCAAAAGGATTTAAACGATACTACAAAAGGAAATTTTTAAATAAAGCAATGGCCCAATATCCTTTATGAATGGAAATTACAATTTGAATTCATAAGCACTCTAAGACAAATATAAACATCAATTACAAACTCGTGTTATAATAAACAAGTTTATAGCATGTTCAAACAGTCCATTCTTAACCTGGAAACTAGGCTACCATAGTTTGATCTAAGAAATTAAATACAGTAGTAGGGGAGAAATTGTTTGTAGTTGATGGTCAGAAAATGCTTTCAAGTTTCTAAATTTATATTTCAAGGGTTCCTATAAATGTTATAATGTTATAGCCTAACATATTTTGGTTCATGTTTTCAACATACAACATTGTTTTATATGAAGATTTCACTTGTGTTGTAATATGTTTCCAAAAATAATCCATAGATCTCTATACAATTGGAAATAGCTCTAAACCAAATTTCAATATATGTCGCTAAGTGAAATGAAATAAATGATGAAAATTTTAATGGTGTTGTTGCTGATCAATGAAACTTAGCTTTTGTTGATGTCAAATGGTAAGATTTCTCATGCATATTTCATAGTTGGTTCCAACTTGTACCATGTTCAATCACCCTAGTTGGATATATATCTACTAGGAGCATAAACTTTTTTTAAGACTTGCCTACGTATTCCCATGTACTCCGGGTGGGGATTCTACAACTTGCATAGATTTTTGGGACTGCACAGACTTTATGGTTGTGAAGTAGTTAAATTGCTGGAAATTACAAAAACTCCACCTATACTTCTCCATGACCTATAGTTCATACTACCCAATATTCCACCACCCAATAATCCACCATAATTTATAATAGAATAGGCGGATCCCATAGTCTATGCAAGAAGTTCTAATTGGGACATGTGCATAATTGGGTTATGACTAGAATGCGCATAGCAACCTTGGACTTATTTTTTCAAAATGAAAATGGCAAAGGATGGTTTCATTTCCCATAAATTTACTCTTCCACCTATGGAGAATCCTTTACACACTAGATTTTTACAGCGGAATGTAGACCCAAAACCTACAACAAAGTCCACATGAAACCATAGCTAAGGGACAATTATGGGGCCTAGAAACTATCCATTTTGGGATGATCATTGTTATTTAGGATTAGTGTAAAGATCATAATATCTAAATTTCAAGACGAAGGCTTGTCATATTAATACCATGCAGAAGAATGGAGGAGGAATCATAAAATTGTACAGATTTTATGTGGAAACAATGGGGAAGGTTGTAGGAAGGATATCTCCTAGGTGATTCATTGAAGAGGAGTAATATTTGTCCATAATATTAGGAAAACAAAGTCTTAAGAATCAGAACAATGGGTATGGACACAATTTCCTTGGTGGATTTGATAAAGGAAGTGGCACAGAGCATTGAAAATGTAATCATTCCAACATCTATTGTAATGGTTTTTTCTCGCGTGTAAAGTTTGATCTTCTTGCATTTACATGTGTCGGAGTTAAAATCTTCCCAACAGTTGACATGTCTTTGAGAGAAACTTTTTATCTCTTGGAGCAGGAATGCATTGCTAGAAATTTCAAGATAAGATAGGGAAGTCTAAATCTGTCAAAAGTGACAGATCTCAATCCTCTGACATGTTTGTGGAAACCTTTTACAAAATAGGATGTTGATGATATAATTCCATTGGCCTTTTTTTTGGAAAATGGGTTGTCTTTCAATCTGGACTACCCTTTGTACATTTATGACATGGTGAAATCAATTGCAGCATTTGAACTAGGGTACAAATCTCCTATGACTGAAAAACTATTAAGTACATTGTAGGGTAAGGAGAATGGAAGAATAGATAAATATTTACCACCAAAATGTGGGTATTGGCCTCATGGGTTGTACTATTATTTTTGTTGATTGCTGAACTGATACAAGTAGCTGAAACCTTCTTCATGTTCTTGAATCAAGTCCGAGAAGAGTGGTGTTTCTAAGAGCAGTTAACACAACTAAAGAAGAGAAGAATGATAAATTTATTTCACATTAAGTGAAGACTACAGTATTAGAATTTGGGCCAACAAATGGAGTGAAAATAGTATTAAATGCATTGTTTCTATGCAAATTGGATGGAACACTCATCCAAACTGAGTTCCCTCAAATATTATGGACACCATGTATTTCACATTCATTGGTTTTGTTGTTGGAGGGCATTGTTGAACCAATTTATTTTGTGCTAGAGGAATACAACAATATATACTTAATAACCATGCTAAGGATGCTATTATTACCCAGCCAATTTGGAAAGTCTAAAAACATATAAAAATAGTTTGTTTCCAACTTCATTTTAGTTTGAGGGATTGTTGACCTGGAGAGAGATTTAAAACAAATGATTGTAAATGATGACAGGGATCAATGGAAGGTTTCATATTCAGAAGATAGTTCTAGTCTAGAAGTTGCAATCATAGGGATTTTTGACTAAATACTCCATAAATGAAAAGTTTCAACCAGACAAGGAGCATGTTAAGGGAAAGGTGCTATCAGCTAAGATTAAGCCCGCTGATAAGGAAGTGATGCAACATGCTATGTTGTTTCATGCATGTCAAGATGTAAATTTGCATACTATTTCGAAATTCTAACAAGAAGTCGTGGTAGAAACAAGTAAGGAGATGTCCACTCTAGCCTATAACTTTTGCATCATCCCCTATTGGAAATTTGTCAATGGCTATAGACTTTTCATGTTTTCTACGATGTTAAATATTAAATAACTTTTGGGAAGCACTTGCATGATAATTAAATTTTAGCTCCAACAAGTTATATTCAGTTAACAAACACAATGTCGGATGCATGAGAATGTCTTGATTGCTGGCAATGAACCTCCAAAATGCAGTAGAAATTTGTTCAATGTTTTGGATTTTCTGACAGTGTGTAGAAAAAATATCAGACATGGGAAGCATTTCATGGTTCCACAATATTCATGATAATCCTTTTCAGATATGCATTAATAAAGCATATAGTTTCACATCCCCTTTTACACATACAATGTATGACATCATTAGGTTTCAGGTACCCAAATTTCACTTTCAGATCTATGTACAAGTACCACTTGAGAATGTAGTATCCACTTTCCAAATAGATCCATAATGGAAAAAGGATTTCTTTAGTGTTGCCTCGTTGGAAAAAAGGAGGCCCATCAAAATATACAGAAAGTTTATGAAGAAATAAATGTGCCCCATCAAAATATACAAATTTTATGAAGAAAGAAATGTGACTCATCAAATAATTTTTAATTGTCTCAATTTTGGAGAAATATGCTCCATCAATCTATTTGAACTTATAAAAAAATATGTTTTTTGAAATTGTTGATAAATCTATTCATAAGATTGTTAAATTATTTAAAATATATATACATTTTTTAAACAATTTTAATAAAGTACATGAATTGTTGAGAAATGTGCTTTATTAAAATGTTTGAGACAAGAAATTATGTATAAATAGGTTTTGTTTTGTTTCATTTTTTTTAAATGAAATGGTAACATTTTGCATTAAAAAAGAGCTAATAATAAGGCCATAATAGTTGAGCTAGTTTTTTTTTGTTTCATGTTTTTCATTTTTTTTGTAATTTCATAGGTTTTACTAGGATTCCCTATTATACACTTCCATTACAGGTTTTTAGGATGAGCTGGTTTTGTTTTTTTTTCGTGTTTTTCATTCTGTTTGTGTTTTCATAGGTTTTACTGGCTTCACTAAATTCTTAAAAAAAATAAAAACTCCTAAAAAATAGAGTATTAACTAGATGACCCAGTTTTTGATATTGTGTTCAATTGACACAAAAATTTGTCAATGGATACATAATTTTCATGTTTTCTACAATGTTAAATATCAAATACATTTGGGCAACACTTGTATGATCTTGAATTTCTGGCTCCAACAAGTTCTATTTAGTTAACAAACTAAACTTCACATGCATGAGAATGTCTTGATTGCTGACAATGAACCTCCAAAATGCAGTATAAATTTGTTAAGTGTTTTAGATTTTCTGATAGGGTGTAGAAAAAAATTAAATGTGGGAAGCATTTCATGGTTCTGCAATATTCATTATAAACCTTTTCATATGTGCATTAATAAATCCTGTAGTGGCCCACCCCCTTTTACACATACATTGAATGACATCATTGGGTTGCAGGTACCCAAATTTCACTTTTATATCTATTTACAAGTACCACTTGAGAATGTAGTATTCACTATCCCAATAGATCCATAATTGGAAAAGGATTTCTTTATCTTTTCTCTGTTGGCAAAAAGGATGGTTTCTTCTAAAGGAGACGAGGTTGTGTTTAAGATCCAAGAGGATTCCATGGAAATACAACGACATATCCTTATGCGTTATCATTATGACCCTGAACACATCTAAGCATGTATAAAAAGTAATACTAGAAAACAATGAATTTGATCTTGAATTTGGGGGTTCATTTAGCATTAATACAACTCAACCCATACATCAAAAACATATTTTGAAAGAAAATAAGTGCCTAGAGTTGTGAATACAGGTTTAAAATATTTTTACTTTGCATGACTTGGCCCAAGATGCAGTCTTTAGGAAGACTACTAAGATAATTTGTTTTTAGTTTCCCAATTCTACTTGTGAAGGGAAATCATAGGCTCCTCTTGAAGAGTCTGATAATATAAAGGAAGATGGAGCATCCCACTTTTGTAGGTTCCTTATAAGTGAGGCCAACAGTCAAAGTAGTCTTACGAGAGTCAAAGTTCTATGCTTCCATTTCTCTCGCAAATATGATTTCTTCCGACAAAGAAGAGGGTCTCTGAATACCAAAAAACATGTGTAATATCCTCCCATAGTCCTTCGACGAAGATATATAATATAAGATCATCTTGAATTTAAGGAACATGCACATAAAGTGCCCTATAGTGCTTTATGAAGTTTTTCCAAACAGATCCCCAGGTCTCTACTAATACCGTGAACAAGGTGAAGACCATCCTTATAGTTGAGTTCTAGATGCTAGACTGTTTTGGCCCTCCTTGAAGATTACCGCATGCCTATTATGCTAATCAAAAGTTGTACAGAGTGTAAGGTAGCATAGGGTATAGAGTGTGTGGATTTTCCAAGATTTTGAAGTCATATTGCAAATAATGTGAAACCATGACCATGACATTGCTATGTAAAGACTATGTAGGCGGAAAAACATTTGGAAAATTTGCAACTCATCTTGTTAATTTCTTGAAAACATTTGAAATTTTATATTGATCCTCTAAGTAGAAGACAAAGCATACCTTGTACTGGCCTACTGATGAATCAACTGGATCAACCACATAATCAAAATATTCTATTGAAGTTGCTAGCAAATGCTCTACTATCCCCTATGATTCTCTTGCTTACTATGGTGTGGAAGAAAAGCAAATGCTTTACTATCCCTTGCGATTCGTTTGGGCCAAAATGTCTTTAGCTAGTCATCGATCAAGACTTTATCTAGATGAAACTTAACCATGTTGCATTTTTTGTACCTAATATTTATTGATGAAATTTTCCCGATATGATCATTGCTATAATCAATTTCCAGGGAGAAATCATTTGGCAAATTTTTCAAACCCCTATGAAATCTTGATAAAAATTTGCCGCCTCCTGGAAAAATTTTGCAAACTCCTCTGGTCAAATTTTTTTTGCAAAACACCATTGATAAAAGTTTTTCCTATTTTTAGTCATCTTGCCCCTCTCTTGAGCCATTGGTCTTGACCTGTGAAAATTTTCCTTCGCCCATGGGTCAAAATGTTTTCATTTTACATTGTAAATTTAATATAGGAAAATTGAAAATATAATTATAAATTATAAAATAAATAAAATTTGTGTTACTGCAATTAATTATTATAATTAAACAATGATAATAATAATTAATTTAATTTTTTAAATGATATGGTTTAAAAAAATTTAATAAAAAAAAGGTTTTGGGAAAGTTTACGAATCAGTTATATTTTACAAATTTTATCTAGAAAATTGAAAATGTAATTATAAATTATAAAATAAAATTGTATTAGTGTACTAATTTTTATAATTAAACAATAATATTAATAATTATTTAATTTTTTTAATATGATATAGTTTTAAAAAAATTCATAAAAATAGGGGTTTTTGAAAAGTTTACAATTTTTTTTATAAATGACAAATATTTTGCCCATAAAATATTAAAAGAAATTGTATAATAAATTTGTGTGTAAATACAAATTCTCTAAAAAACTATATATTTTAATTTTAAAAAACAAAAATAATAATGAAAAAAATGTTAAATGATTATTGTTTTGTTTTTTTATATACATAATAAATTTCCTTATAGTTAGGATTTTATATAAAAATTTAAAACAATTTGGTTAAAAAAAATTCTCTTTTATTTAGAATTTTACATAAAAATTTGTTACCATTTGGTTAAAAAATTGTGTTAAATAATGAGCTTATAAATTAATTTAAATATAAAATATATATAGTCAGTTATTTTGATAAAAGTGTCACATTTGGATAAAAGTATAAAAATAGAAATAGTATATTAAAAAATTTTATTAAATCATGTGCTAATAAATATTGTGGAACATAAATAAAAGTGACGTAATATTAAAAAATTGTCTACATTGAATTTTTTATTAATTTCTTGAATTTTCCTTAGGAGGCCACATTTAGGCTGAAATTTCCTCTAATGTCAGTGAGGGAGGAGAAAGACCTCAAGCAGAACATAGAGTTTGGAGATGATAAGAGGTATAACACAACCAACATTGGTATTGTTACCTTTCAAAGGGAGTCTAGCTCCCCTCTTAGTCTCACAAATGTATTATTTTTTCCAGGACTAAAGAATAATCTTGTTTTCATCGCGATATTGGAATATTGTGGCTACGATGTGATATTTATAAAAGAAAAAAAAAATCTTAGACACATCGCCACTGGACAAGTGAATTGGATCGGTGTGCGAGTCAAGAACCTCTATGCTCTCGAGGTCGAAGATGCATGCAAAGCCTTGAGGAGTAAGGTGAAGGGTAGATACTTGGTGGTTGAGAGAGAGCATGAACTACCTCTCAACACATAGCTTTAGAAGCCGTCTCAGTAAGTTGTGGACCAGTCACAATTGGAGAAGCAGAGAGGAGGCCAAATGGAGACATCCACTCAAGAAGAGACCTCTAGTAATGGGAAATTTTGAGCTAAGAGGGAAGAGGGATCACATGCATCCATACCTCTAGGTGAGATTTCAGGTGATGTGAAGCAATAGTCCCAAGAGAGAAGAAATTTGGGCAGGGCACATTGAGGTGTTTTTGCATGATGGATCATTACCCTTGCTACAGGGGTCCATATTACACAGTAGCAGGATGGATCAGTGGTGGTTGATGCAGTCAAATGTCAGAGTGACATATGAAGAGGCTAGCAGCAGTCAGATATCGGGGAGCGCAGTGCAGAGTTGGCAGCAGTGTATATGGCACAATGCAAAGTCAACAACAATGCAAATTTTTCAGTAGATAATGCAGTAGCTAGTAGCAGTAAGAGACTCGATGACAGATGCATCATATTGATCACAATTGATTCAATTTGGATGCTTTTCAATTTCAGAAGTTTCAGTAACAACAACACTAGAGAGAAATGTTTCATGCAGAATATTCCAAAGGTATCGTATCGGGATAGAGTTGAATTCCTTTCTTGTTGAGAGGGAGTGTTCAAAATGGAAACAATAAATATTGAAAATGGAATCAAAAGGGATTTGAATTTAATTTTCTCCTTAATTAAATTGGAATATAATTATAATTCCACATCACATGATAGTTTGTACGAGTTAAATAATTTTGGATGACTTAGTTATTTTAGTCAATTCGAGTTGAGGGTAAAACTTTAGGCATGTAGAGTGTCTAGTAGCCATGGTTGAGTTTATTTTGTGTTGTAATTAATTAACTCACCTCAGTTAAAGTCAGTTTAACTAGTTCTAACTGATGGAGGAACAGGAGGGAGGTCAAAGTGTGAAAATTAGATTTAATTCACATGCACTGATCAATCAAATAATTGATAATTCACTCATAAATAACGCATGCATGTTAGTTCTAAGAAAGACCCAGTTGAGATTGGAGTTAAAGGAAGTGTACTATCAGTTGTATAATCATCCAATCGTATAGGTGGTGCATGGATTAAAAGGAATATACTTGATATATTGTGCAATCATTATGGGAGAATTTCCTTGTTAATAGGGCCTAATTACCCAAGGAAATTGTGCAAGGAAATAGGGATTCTTGAGGCCAAGAAATTGGTTAAGTATTGAACCAAGCTTGCCTAGGAATCATTGAGGTAGATAGAGATAGTGGAGAGGTTTCTTAGCTTGGAGAAAAGCATTGTAACCTTCTCATATTCTTTGGCTTATGCAATATATAGATAACGAGGTTTTTAGTTGAGGCTTTCCCCATATAAATCTTTGTGTTGTGTGATTGAGATTATTTCTCTTTCTTGTTCATGTGATTATGTGATTGTAATTGGTTTTCGCAATTTGTAGAGTATATTCAAGTATTTTTTTTTAGCATATTAAAATATCAACTGAATCTACGTGGATTTTCTACAATGGGTTGTTCACAGATGTTCACAGTATCAATGGTTAGTTGAACAATTTGTAAGTAGTTAATATGCCAAGAGGCTCTCTCTATCCCAATACAGAAGAAATACTGTAATATCCTATCTTGTCCTATTAAACATTTTGACTCAGTCAAATTATATAAAAAGTAAAAATTAAATTAAATTAATAATGAAATTAATAATTAAAATAAAATTGAGGTAAATTAGTCAATTTATCTTTGGCAGTTTTTTAACTAAAGGTTTTGACAACCCATGGTTTTTCCCATCTTATTCTTCTCTAATATACCCTCTTTAAAAGCATAAAACTCCATCGGATCTAGAATAGCCATCTTGTCATGTCATATAAACATTACTGGTTTTTTAACTCCACTAATGGAAAATAGATTTTTCTTCGATAGAGTTTAAATTTGTTGAGCAAGGTGAACCATGAAAATTGTTTTGATATAGTTTAAATTTTTATGAGTAATGTGAAGCATGACTATACTTTCAATGAATATATTTTTGAAAAAAAAAATAGTTATTTTTAGAGTTTCATTTTTCATATAATGTATATATCATGCAAAATAAATTTAAAAGATATAAGAATAGTTTGCTTTTCGTTTTGAAATATCACTTACTCACAGTAAAATCATTGATAAGGTCTATTAGCGTGTGTTTGTGTTGATGAAAAAATTGGAAATAACATTATACAATGAAGGAAAACAGATGATAAATGAAAAATATAATAATGACAAATATCTATTCCAAAATCATCGCCAACAACATTTTCATTTTTTTAATTGAATTTATTGTTTATAACATTTTCCATTGTTTAAATTTATTTGTAATATGAGATTTAGTTCCAATCAAATTTAAATTTTATAAAATTTTGAAATTTAAAATTTTTTTTATTAGAAATATAGAGAAAATTCCTAAGATAGAAGTGCATGCCTCCCATTCTCATTAGATGGCTCTCAAGCTTGCAATTTGGGGTTTAATAGGGAATTTTACAATTATTTGGTCCTCTCCTAGATCTTTGAATCTCCGGATAGACAATAAATGGAGGCCTATTGTTGATGGCCATCTCTCCATCTCCTTCTGTGGACACGGATTCTTCACCTTCCTCTTTGAAAACGAGGTTGATTGCAATGATATTTCATAGTGGTCCATATTTTATAGGGGATTAGGGTTTGTATTTGGATCGTTGGAACCCTTATTTCAATCTTCAGAAATATGTTCCCTTCTTTGTTCTATTAGGGTCAAGCATGTTACTTTCCCCGTAATTTCTAAGAATGAAGAAACCTTTCGAAATATTAGGTCAATTCTCTGGGAAAATATATTGATCGGGCTCAACCACACAAAGGAATATTTTCCAATGCCTAAATTTGTGTGTAATTTTTTTTGAATAAGGGACTAACCAAAAAGTTTAGTCATCAATTATACAACTGGTTCGTAATCCAAGAATTGGATTATGATTAGTTTACCTTCAAATGCAAACTATGCCATATGGGAATTTTTCTAAGAACTACAAGAAGTTTGAGAAGCAACAAAAAACATTCGAATATGGAGATTAATGGTAGAAATTTAAATGAACAAGATTTATAAACACCATAACACAACTGCAAAAAAGAAACAAATGGCAAAAGTGTGAAATCTCCCCACTCTCCCGTGAAATTTGTGTCTCCTAGAGAAACACAGACCTCCTCTTCCAGTAAAAAATTGGATTTGTCATCTCCTAGGAATAGGTATGAAGTTCTAGAATAACCAGTGGAAGAGGGGGGAGTTTCAAGCTAATACCCATTACTAAGGAAATCCCCTCCAAAAACCAAGAAAATGAGAAGGAAGATATATTCCCATTAGAGGATGTTCCTACCTTGGATCACAATGAGGAAGAGGGGGATTTTAAAGAGGATGAAGTATTCCTCTCCCATAAAAGCACCAGAGAAAACAAATGTCCTTTCCATTTAGGGAAAAACTGATGATCGATTTAAAGAGGAATGAGACAAGAACAAGGCCAAGGTCAAGCATCTAAGAAAGTATGGAGGAAATAAAACAAGGATATAATGAAGGAGCAAGCTTAGAAATATAAATAATTGGGAGTTCAAAAAGGAATAGAAATTTCTTTATACAAAGGGATAAGGATAACTAGAAAAGGAAGTGATCTTCCTGTTACCCAAAGGGGTTCAAAATCTAACATTAAATGATGAGAATAATCTCTTGAAATTGTAGGGAATTAGGTTAAAAATGAAATGTATCATAAGTAAGAATTTTATATTAAAAAATAACTCCCTCTAATGCTCCTTCTCTAGGAGACAAAAATAGGGAACCGAGAAGTTATTCGACAATGTTGATATTTTTGGCATGGATGTGGCACACATGTAATCAATTCACATAATGCCTCTGGGTTATTTACAACCTTTGGTTGTATTAAACATCCCATATCCTCTCTGCTTATAGCTCCCCTCTCTAGATGATGATTCACTTTATGCATATTCCTATCCAAAAGGTATGTAGCATTGTGAATGTGTACATGCGAGTGAAATACCATGTAAAATTATTATGTTGGTCTTCTCTCCTCAATCTCATGGACTCAAAGTTCAATCAATGTTCTACTTTTGGGGGTGATTAAACACCAACCTCCACCTTTGGGAAAAAAAGTTGGATCCCCTATAAGGGACCCCTTTATAGAATCAATTGAGGATTTAATTTCCTCTCTTGAACTAATTGATATTAATCTCATTTCTCGAAAATACACTTGGATGAAAAAAATAGCGGGTTCGGGTCATATCACTACCTATATAAACACATTTCTATATATTTGTGCCTTCTTTGATCAAAATATTTCATTCTCGTCTCACATATTAGTGTGGAGCAGCTCAAATAATCGACATATCTCCTTGTCTATGTTTCTAGATGTGGATTATGGTCCCCTTCCCTTTAGGTTTAATCCATAATGGCTTCAATAGAAGGGGGTTATGGAAGTGATATAGTTAGATTTTCATAAATGGATATATTTCTCCCTAATATTCATTTGGGAAAAAAATTTAAGGAGGTAAAGGTAGTTCTAAAGGAGTGGGAAAAAATCATTACGCATATTAGGGAAAAGCAGTTTCTTCTCATAAATCCAACTTCACAAGTATTCAGGAGATCATGGAAACTAATAGCATCTATTTTGAAATTTTTTAAGAGGAAAAGGATGAGTTTTACCTCTATCATAATTCTCTAAAAGTTGAAGAAGATATGTGGTGTCTTAAATCATGTATCTCATGGATTTTGGAAGGTGATAGGAATACTAACTTCTTTCACAACTAGGTGAAAATGAGGCAATGGTGAAACAACATCAAATACTTTCAATTAATGGGTAAAACCTCTCATAGTATTCCAAAATCAAGGGATTTGTTTTCCAACATTTTAGTTATTTATATGTTGACCATGGGAATTATGATAATGAAGTAGTTCAATATAATCTAAAACATTTTCCTCACCAAGTTTCTCAAGAAGATAATGATGCAATTCTCAAGTCCATTACAAAAGAGGAAATTTGGAAAGTCATATTCACTTTTGGATTTGATAAACATCTTAGCCTTGATGGATTTTAAGCCCATTTTTATCAAAAATTTTGGGGGATAATTAAAATTTACCTTTGTTGAATTATTGATGATATTTTTAAGCAGTGTTAAGTGGTGGGAGGGGGGGGGGGGGGGTGGGCGGCACGATTATATCTTCTTTTTTGGCTCTAGTCCCTAAGGAAGAAACCCATCATAATGTGCTCATTTCCATCCCATATCCCTTTGTAGCATGTCTTATAAGATGATATCTAAAATCATAACTCTTAGGATTAAACCCCTTCTCCCAAAGCTAATCTCATAAAACCAAGGTGGGACTGTAAGCAATAGGAAGATTATGGATAATATTATATTAGTTCAAGAAGAAATTCAGTGGAGTAAAGAAATAAGAGACAAAGGGATGATCATCAAATTTGAGATGGTCAATGCCTTTGATAATGTAAACCATCAATTACCTTTTGAGGTTATAAGAAATTTTGGTTTCGTTAAAAGAGTGGTCAAATGGATTTATACTTGCATCATGAATCCACGGATCTCTCTGCTATTAAATGGAAGGAAACCTAGCTTTTTTAAAGTCTCCATAGGTATAAGGTAGGGCTACCCAGTTTCTCTTATTTTATACATCCTAATGATTGACTCTCTTAATAGGTGTTTATAATATTAAAGAAGACCTTAACTTATTCATGGGTTAAGATATGTCAGAGGAACCAAGAACATTAATCATTGTTATTAGGGGGTTCCTCGATCATCATAGAGGATTGTTTCAATTATGTTTTTGAAAATTTTCTTTAGCCTCTAAATGAATTATTAAAAAAAAAAAAGATTCAAATTTACACATGGAATTTCAAAAAATCAATCCAAGATTAGCTACTTTGAACCTTGGGCTTCTCTACTTTCAATGCTTGGAAGGAATTCAAATACTTGGGCATGCTAATCTACTTGAAGCCTTTTCCCAATCCTTTGTGTGTCCCCATTTTATCCAAGATAGAAAATAAATTTTATTAATAGGGTGCCCTCTAACTGAACCCAACTAGAAGAGTGAATTTAATCAAATCAATATTATCTGCTCTCCCTATTTTTCAATTATTTTCTTTGTTGGCTCCCTTGGGAATTTGATGAAAATATCTTAGGAAATCATGAAATTTTTGTTGCGAGGGTGAAATACGACACAAAAAGGTTCCATATTATTAAGCGAGCCTCTATTTGAACTTTAAATGTCATGGTGTCTTGGTCGCAAGGGATTATTCTTTAATGAGCATAGTTATCGATGCCAAAATGGTTTGAATACTGATAAATCGGAAAGAAGAGTGGTGGAAGTCAGTGATCCATCATAATAATTGTGCAACTCATAATGGAAAATGTCCTTATTATCCCATGTGTATGAGAGGAGGATTGAAAATTTAGAAACTCTTATCAGCAGGTGCCCCATTCATTAAAGATCACCTCACTTGGATACCAGGAAATGGAAGAAAAATTAAAATATGGACTTGTGGAATTACGGGTCGTATATCGCTTAGGGAAATTATCCCTCAACTTCCCCTGCATGAGTGGTTAAAGAGTTAGCATAGGCTCACCTTGGAAGAAATTTCATATTCTGAAGTTGTGAGTTGGATGGGTTGGTATTTTCAAGGTGTCCTAGATCACTCGAAATATTTAGCTTACACTCTAGAATGCGTCCTTTCTAGTTTTTCTCCTAATCATTGTGAACAAGATTTAAGACAATGGAAAATAATTTAGTACATAGTTAAAGAAGGATATGTCACCTTGATTTTACCTCAAGGCTATCCTCTAAAACTCACCTTTGGTCCAACATTTGGAATATTGATGGCTTTCCTAAAATCCATATCTTATGTTGGTATTTAGCTCACCATAAAATTCTTATAGAAAAAAATATCAAGAAGCATGGAATCATTTACCCTTCCAAATGTTCTCTTTTCTTGTCTTTTGAGGAGACTATTTTGCATTTATTTCTAGATTTTCAATTTTCCAAATATGTTTCAAGCTTTGCTCTACAATATTTATTTGTGAGATTAAATTGGCCTAATTCTATTCCATTTTTTTTATTCAGGGCATAGAAATTATGTAGGGTATTTCCATGGAAAATATTCATTCAAGCAAGTTTGGTTGGCTCTTCCCAAGTATATATGTTGGAAGTAATGGCTTGCAAGAAATAAATTTATTTTCTAGGATAAAAATTGTAAAACTCACTCTATGGTAATGAAACCCCTTTATTTATTCTCATAGCACTATTAATACAAATCCACTTCCATCCAATCTTATTTGGGATTGGGCACTCAGGAAAAGGTTTATATGTATTAGTTACTTTAGTCATCATGTGGCATGCCTCCCTCTCCTATTTGTAGATCTAGACTATGAGATTCTTTGAAGTTGTATCTTTCATCTTTAGATTTTTATTAATGGGTTTCTTTTAATGACTAATATATATTGTGTTTTGATGGCACATTGAAGAATAATCCAAGGGTGGTAGGTGGTGGAGGGGAGTTATTCTTTGCCCCTATAGATCAATAGAATTGTCTTGTTCTTGGGGACTAATATCTAAATCAAATAATCAAGCTTAACCTTATGCAATTATTCAAGTATTATTATTTCCCCATGCCCAAAAATGTACCATCCTTTCCATCATCGAGGATTCCAACATTATTATTCAACACATGGTTATAATATTCCTCCCAAAATACTAGCATCTTTAAAATATTATTTGGAAAATATGAGTTTTTTTTTTTAAGTTTGATTCATATGTGTTGTACCATATTTGCATCAACATAATAATGTTGTGGACAATATGGCTAACAAAGGCTCATTTTTATCCATATAGACATGTTGATATGCATTAAAATTCCTCCTACAACCTAGGATAATCACCTAATCAAGGCACAACATAGACATATACTCATTTGGTGTGGTCATGTCCACTAGTTTGTGGTCCCAACTTCCACTGAATGAATTTTTTCTTGAAAGGAGACTTTCAAATATGATTTCATAAACCTAAGTGCAACCTAATAAAAAAAAAAAAATGAGATAATATATCTAAATCTACCTCTTATTCTAAATATATACCAGTTGGGATAAATAAGTAGTTCATAGTATCCCAATTGGGAGCAGAAACACTTTAACTGTAAGATGTTGAGAGGAAGATAAATTGTTTTAGACTTGAAATAGTTCACTAGTTTAGAAATTTGTTAGGTGCAATATATAGAATAAATTATAGAAGATTACATTAACATTTCAAAATCTAAATATAATTAGTGAAAAGGAAAAGGATAATTCAATTCAAAGATTGAAAATAATTACGCTGTAAAGCGTACCTATTTGAAAAAAACTTTCCTAAATTGCTATGTGTACCATTGTGAGCCCTTGATTTTGATGTTAGATGATTCAAATCATCTCTACCTTTGGATCGATTACTGTTATTAATCAGATATGAAATAAAGAAAATTGTTTTACAAATTTTGTCAGCTCTTCTAGAGCAACGATTACATCAGCTTTCCAATAACTCAAACCCTCGACTTTGCACTCCCTGCAGCTTGTAATATCAATGCTTCACCCCCAATATTGCCCAGGTATTGAGCGTCTTTCTTTTGTAGATGTATAAATTTGAATAATTTGCTGAATTATTCACCGAGATTATCCTGATTACACACTATTTAAGCTTCATGCATAATAAATAACCTCTTCTACAATTGATCATCAATATGCAGAAATAGAAACAGTCACATGCGCACATAAAACAATAATCAAGCACATATGTAACATAGTATGTAATGGGGAAAGCATACAGCTGAAAACCCCCAACTATCTGTATATTATAATGATAGAGAAAATGTAACAATACATAGCACAAAGCTCTCACAGCTCTCAGCACTATCTCACATGCTACACACAAACTAGCACGGAAGATGAACAAGTCACAGGTTCAAATCTCCTCCACAAGTCTGCCTGCCTCTACTGCGCAATCCAAGATGAATAATGATGAGATCCAAGTTTGAATCCCACTAGCTTCAACTGTGCAATCCTCATTGGAAATTTCAATCAATGTGTGTGCAAATCTCATGCACAGCCATAGTCACAACTGATAGTAGACTCACCCTTTCACCCACCTCTAACACTGGTCTCCACTGAAATGTCCATGCATTGCAGTTAACTGATGTGTTCTTTAGTTGATTTATTAGTTAATAATTAGTGAATTAATTAATAATTAATTCACACCACTCATCACTAGTGTATTTTCCAGTTATACTAAATACAACTAGTTCAACTAAGTTAAACCGAACATAACTCCACCAATTGTCTCATCAACTCCACCAAACTCTGCCACATGAGTTCTAACTGAAGTCAACCATGAAATAGCTCAACTAACCCTTAGGAAAAGCGTATTTCCTTCTGTCAACTGCATGTGCCACATCCAAGCATCAAACTGAAGTGCTCCAAGAGGATAAGATAATTTTTATAGTCTAAATATTATTAAGGGTTAATAATATTTGACTGTTCTATTTTTAGCCCGGCAGTCTAAAAATAGAAACCGCCCAATGTCTAAAAATAGAGGTCCATCTATTTTTACCAACACGACCAATCATCCATAAATAGCATCCTGCAACTCATAGACCATGATCCATATGTCTAAAAATAGACATAGTCTAAAAATAGACTTTGCGCCAAAAATAGCCTCCGGGCCCACTTAGTGAAGGCGACTTCATTTCACTAAGCTCCATCATCTTGTTGCATTTTCAACACTCCCTCTCAACAAGATATGGATTATCTGCAACCCCTATACTGCCTCTGTGGTATTCGAATTTTCTCCTGGTGAGCGCCTTCGTCAAGATATCAGCATCCTGATCCTCCGTGGGAATATATGAAAGTAACATGATTCTCCGCTGCACACAATCTCTGATATGATGGTACCTAATGTCAATGTGTTTGGATCTATCATGAAATACTGGATTAGCCGAGAGTTTAATGCAACTCTGGTTATCACAATAAATCACAGTAGGCTCCAAGTGTGACCCGAACAACCCGACCAGGATCTTCCTCATCCATATGGCCTCACATGCAGCCAAGCTTGCTGCCATATACTCAGCCTCTTCTGAACTGAGTGCCACGGATCTCTGTTTCCTGCTGTACCAAGAAACTGTTGTCGACCCGATACTGAAGATCCCTCCAGATGTGCTCTTTCTGTCCATTGGGCTCCCTGCCCAATCTGCATCCGTGAAGCCACATAGCTTCACCTCATCCTCCTATCTGTACCACAAGCCATATCCCGATGTGCCTCTAAGATAACGCAATACATGCTTGCCTGCCTTCCAGAAGAGCTTGGTAGGCTTAACCATAGCTTGTGAAAGCTGGTTAACAGCATAGCATATATCGGGTCGTGTATTGACCAGATACATAAGCGACTCCACCAACTGTCGATAAACAGTGGCATCCACTACCTCCGCTGAAGTAGCATCCTCCTTCCTCCAACCTCCAGGAAGAGGAGTATCAACAGGCTTGCAGCCATGCATGTTGAACTTCTCCAGTATCTCCCGAGCATACTTACCCTGAGAAACAAACAGTCCATCACTGCACTGCCAAATTTCCAATCCCGGGAAATAATGAAGGAGGCCCAAGTCCTTCATCTCAAACTCTTTTGCAAGATCCTCCTTGCATGAGAGTATCAACAGCTCATCACCTGTCAAAATCAAATCATCTACATAAAGTACAATGATCAGCAACTTACCCTCCACCACAATCTGGTATAGGTTAGGATCCGCCTCACTCTTGGAGAATCCAAGTCAGGTGAAATAACTGTCTATCCGTGTGTACCAAGCACGAGGTGCTTGTTTCAACCCATACAACACTCTCTTGAGCCTGCACACATGTGACTCGCTGCTGAAGATCTCAAAACCTTCGGGCTGCTCTATGTACACCTCCTCCTAGATCACTCCATTGAGGAATGCAATCTTCACATCCATCTGATGAATGTGCCACCCCATCTACATTGAGAGAGCAAGAATCGTTCATATGGAAGAATACCTTGCGACAGGTGCAAAGGTTTCCTCATAATCGATCCCCTCAATATGTGTGAAGCCTTGGGCAACAAATCTTGCCTTGAACTTCTCCACACTCCCATCAACTGCTTGCTTCACTTTGTAGATCCATCTTGAACCTACCACTGATTTCCCTTCCGGCCTTGGGACAATCTCCCATACACTGTTTCTGACAATCGAATCATACTCTTCCACCATGGCATCTACCCATGCGGGGTCCTCCACAGGTTCCTCGAAAGAGGATGGCTCTGTCACGATACACTTGCTCATAAGAGCCATGTATCGGTCTTTGGAATCGTTGACTATCTCTGCAGCATTTGTGATGTAGGTGCTCTGCTTCTCTCTTGCATCTTGAGCAGATCCTAGAAGCACGTAGTGCGCTTTCGCCCTCTGATGGTTGGCGCTACATGAGTGGTCTCTTCCACTCCATGAACTTCCTCTTGTGGCTGATCCACATCCTAAAGCTCATCCTTAGGAGCTAATAGCTCCTCATCTGCATGCAAGTGTGGCTCCCTCTAAAGCGAACACTTCATGGCTTTCTCCTCCTGAAATTTGATATCCCATCGCACAACAGTCTTGCAACTGTCTGGAAAATACACACGATATTTTTGGGGCGTATCAGTGTATCCCACAAATATCCCAACCTCTGCGGTTGGTTCCAGCTTCTTCCTGGCATCCTTCGTCACATGCATGTAGACAGGTGAACCAAAAATCCTCAAATGGGAAATATCAGGCCTCTTACCAGAAAATGCCTCCTCCGGTGTACTCATGCCAAGTATCTTGTGAGGACAACGGTTCTGCACATATACTGCAGTATTGCATGCCTCCTCCCATAAGTGAAGGGGTAGGCCCTGATCATGCAACATCTCCCGTGCAGTACCCATGATTGTTCTGTTCTTCCGCTCAGCAACCTTGTTCTACTGTGGGTTATGGGGTGCGATGAGCTCTCTCTGAATCCCTTCTGCGTTGCAAAAGTCCTTGAATTCAGTAGAGATGAATTCACCACCATTTTCGCTCCTAAGAGCCTTCACATGCTTCCCCGATTCCTTCTCCAACGGCCACCTTGAACTCATAGAACTTTGAGTATCTGTTTCTCTTCTTCATGAATAAGATCCAAGCACTTGAAAAATCATAAACAAATATCACATGCAACTTGTGCTTTCGCTTTGTCTAAGCCTCTTAAGAAGGTCCACACACATGTACCGTGTTGCATCCTTCTTTGGATTCTCTCAAGGATCATCGTGGCATGACTATCCTTCTCGTGAAAGGTGGCTTTCACAAATTTTCCCAAGGTTCACCCCTTGCACTGATCTGACTGCGCAAGAGTGCCCTTAGGAAGCCCAGTATAGATCTGCTGCAGTATCTTCAAAGCTCGATGGTGAAGGTGGCCCAATCTCCGGTGCCACAGCTCTCCATCATCCTGGCTCACCACTCCTTCTGCCTTGCATGCCATTGTTGTGCAGCCATCTACTTGCAATTGATAAAGGTTCTTAACTTGAACCCCTATCTTCCGGGTTTCTCCAGTTGTCTTACTGCGCAGGAAAGCCTTTCCCTCGCTGAAGACAACATCATATCCCTTGTCTTCCAACACCGTCTGAGAGATCGGATTCTTCATCAATCACAGGTATGCAATACTTCCCTTGTCCCCGAAGGTTTTACCAAGACTCCCTCTCCAAAGGAAATGGGTACGGTATCTGCAGAATTCGCCTTGTGCTCTACCATCATCGCCCGTGCGATGTGCTCAAGATCTTTCTCCTCCGGATACGAGAAGCTAGTCACGATCTCAGGTCATGTGAAATGACGCACCTTTGTCCAAAACCATACTAGTCCCATCACTTTAGACCAAGCATGCGATCGTGAAAAATCTAGCTCAAGCCCCGGGAGGCCAATGCCTCTCAGATCGAGATCCGTGACCTTCTTATTTTTCTTCTTTTGCGGACAATTTGTGGCATAATGTCCGTGCTAGTGACAGTGAAAGCACTTCACCTTGGACATGTCCTGCTTCTTGCCTTTCGCACCGGAATGAGAAGCTTTCTTGCTCTTCCCTTTCTTTTCTTTGGCAGCCAAGGCGCAATTTTCTTCATCAGGTGCCTTTGATGAAGATTCGTCCCTGGTACTCCGCCTTATCTCCTCTTGCATAAGATCTGACCAAAGTCGCTCCCATCCTAGAAATTTCTCCCGACCATTGACAGAGTCCTGATAGGAATGCCAACTCTTCGGAAGACCAAGGAGAGCCAGGTCCACCAAGTCCTCATCATCAACAGTCACCCCCACACTTCCCAGCTCATCTCTGCATTGAGTGAACTTCGTGAGGTACTTGGCGATACTATCGCCTTTCTCCATCTTAATGTTTCTGAGTTTATCTTTGAGCGCCAACTTCCTCTGGTCGCTCTTGCTTTGGAATAGATATGTCAACACTTTCCACATCAAATATGGAGAAGATTTTCCATGCAGGCTGGATACAATGTGATCCTTCACGCCCTCCAACAGAATCCTTCGACATTTCGCCATCTTCTTTTGCCAAGCCTCAACTTGAGCAGCATCAGTAGGCTTTGAGACCTCAGCATCTATGAACTCCTTCAGCCCGTTATCATCTAATACCTCCTCCATTATTTCCTTCCATGCAACATAATTCGAACTGCCCTCAAGGGCATACTCGAGTCGCAAATCGTTGAAGGACATTTCAACTCCGGCACCAAGAAAACAAACTGCTGCAAAATTCGAATTCCAAGCTCAAAACTCAACTGCTTCTGGATCTATGCGAACAAAGTATTTCTAGCACAGAGATCAACTGTAGGGGCATTTACTGGATATATCACCTTTCAAGGAAAGGATGGATCCAGAGGCTACCTGGCCCGCTTACAGACTCTGTCTACCAAAATAAATTGTAATCACTGTAATAGATCCGATGATCAATTCTAGCTCTGATACCATGTAGAAATTTGAATAATTTTCTGAATTATTCACCAAGATTATCCTGATTACACACTATTTAAGCTTCATTCATAATACATAACCTCTTCTACAATTGATCATCAATATGCGGAAATAGAAATAGTCGCATGCGCACATAAAACAATAATCAAGCACATATGTCACACAGTATGTAATGGGGAAAGCATACAGCTGAAAACCCCCAACTATCTGTATATTATAATGATATATAACATGTAAAAATACATAGCACAAATCTCTCACAGCTCTCAACATTATCACACATGATACACACAAACTAGCACGAAAGATGAACAAGTCACAGGTTCAAATCTCCTCCACAAGTCTGCCTGCCTCTACTGCGCAATCCAAGATGAATAATGATGAGATCCAAGTTTGAATCCCACTATCTTCAACTGCGCAATCCTCATTGGCAATCTCAATCAATGTGTGTGCAAATCTCATGCACATCCATAGTCACAACTGATAGTAGACTCACCCTTTCACCCACCTCTAACACTGGTCTCCACTGAACTGTCCATGCATTGCAGTTAACTGATGTGTTCTTTAGTTGATTTATGAGTTAATAATTAGTGAATTAATTAATAATTAATTCACACAACTCATCACTAGTGTATTTGTCAGTTAGACTAAATACAACTAGTTCAACTAAGTTAAACCGAACACAACTCCACCAACTGTCTCATCAACTCCACCAAACTCTGCCACATGAGTTCTAACTGAAGTCAACCATGAAATAACTCAACTAACCCTTAGGAAAAGCGTATTTCCTTCTGTCAGCTGCATGTGCCACATCCAAGCATCAAACTAAAGTGCTCCAAGAGGATAAGATAATGTTTATAGTCTAAATATTATTAAGGGTTAATAATATTTGACTGTTCTATTTTTAGCTCGGCGGTCTAAAAATAGAAACCGCCCAATGTCTAAAAATAGAGGTCCATCTATTTTTACCAACTCGACCAATCATCCATAAATAGCATCCTGCAACTCATAGACCATGATCCATATGTCTAAAAATAGACATAGTCTAAAAATAGACTCTGCGCCAAAAATAGCCTGCGGGCCCACTAAGCTCCGTCATCTTGTTGCATTTTCAATAGTAGATCTTTGTAAGGTTTGAAATCCTTCTTTCGTGGATCTTTGCAAGATTTAAAATCTTGAAAGACATGTGCTAAACATTTTTTTCCAAAATTTAATGTGGTCGTGCAGATGTTTCTTTTATAACTGCGGCTACCCATGCTCCTCAAAGACCAAGTATCGCAATTTTATGCTTCGTCTTAGTTTATATTCTTGAGAATTTATCTGACATGCTCTTTTTTGGAGACATGTGAGGGTGCAGAATTTCGTTCGCTTAAGCTCAAATTCTTGAAAACTTATTCCATATTTTATTTTAAAACCGGAGTTTGAGAGTGCTGGTTTTGTGTCATTCCAAAAGTTTATGCCGGGAAATATTAAAGCTTGAAGGGGGAATATTGAAAGCCTAAAGGGTTGAGTAGTTTTATTTCTCTGTACTTTCAACTTCAGAGAATTTATCTGGGTATTTTCCTTTTAAAACCGTCGGCTTATGCTGAGGAAGATAAAAGTGCAGATGTGCAGGTTTAGTTTGTTTTAGCTTAAATTCGTGAAAAATTACTGGACATTTTTGTTTTAAAATCTACATGCACGAACACAGGCTCTCCTTCGTTGGAATGTTTACCATTGCCTTATAATTTTTCCATTTTATTTTATTTCTGGTTCTAATGCAGAGTTGTGAAGACGAAGTCTGCACTGGCATGGAACGCCACCTCAAGCACGACACTCACCATCGCCGCCTAGACAATATTCAAGGAGTTCGCCATCTCCGCCCCGGCGTGGAACACCGCCTCCTCAAACATCAATAGCCTTGCCACCTCCGCCCGTTGCTTCGACAGGTACGCTAAAGCTTTTGTATGTTGCAGTGGAAGGATATGTGTATGAAATTGAAATATGAAGGGAATTTGATTTTGTGGTTTTGGGTCGAATCTCACCTGGGCGAAAAATGCGCTTGCAGTTCACAAACATGTGACACTTTGACAACCTGTCATCATGGTTTTTTTTGGGAAACTCTTAATTATCAGCTTTGCAGTGGATATAAATTATTTTCATGTAGCTAGATCGTCATCAAATTTTGATTAGAATGTAATTTTTTTCTTAAACAACAGCTAATTGAGAAAAAAAAATCTCACTGAACTAGGAATGGCTCGTAAAATCTTGATTTCAGAATCGGTGGATATCAATTATTTTTGTGTAGCTAGATCATCACCAAATTTTGAGGAGAATGTAATTTTTTTCTTAAACTGCAACTAATCAGGAAAAAAAAATGTCACTGAAGTTGGAATGGCTCGTAAAATCTTGACTTGGCAGAATCCACTGCACCCCATGTATCCTATAATTGCTTCACAAAAAGCAAACCTATCTTTGATTGATATGGAGATGTTTCAAAATCTCACACTCTATTTAGCAACATCACACTCTATTTAGCCTGTGTTGGTTTAAAATATGTAGTAATTTTATTATTAATTTAAAGTTAATTGGTTTCATTGCTACAATATTTTCACGCAATTTTAAATTTGTATTTTATATAATAATTTTTTTAATTTACTAAATGTGATTTCTCAGTTGGTTTTAAGCTTATGGTTTGAATTTAGCATAATAATTTTTTTCTTAAACATCAGCTAATCGAGAAAAAAAAATCTCAATGAACTAGGAATGGCTCGTAAAATAATGATTTCAGAATTGGTGGATATAAATTATTTTTGTGTAGCTAGATCGTCATCAAATTTTGAGGAGAACGTAATTTTTTTCTTAAATCTATTTCTTTTCAGAAGTATAAACTTATTAAAAGAGCCTATAAATGGTACTTGTAATGTGTATCAATGAACTTAGCCTCTGTGCTAGCAATTAAAATATCACATGCCAATGCAATTTCAAAGCTAGTAGTGACAGCATATCCATTTATGGCCCCTATAATAGGCTTCTGACACTGTTCCATCTCATAGACAGGATCTGTATCCATATTCACTACATCACCTTGGAAAATGTAAAGGGCAGCTGTAAAATCCTTCAAATCATGCATCCCATTTCAATCCATATGCTCAATATACATCCATATATATATATATGAAGTGAAAATCATATAACATGTGTATATATTTCTCAATATACATCCATATATATATATGAAGTGAAAAGCATAGAACATGTGTATATATTGATTGGAAACATCAACCATAAAACCCAAGTGAACAAGCTCAGAAATGGGTAAAAGAAAAATACAACCCCTGAACAGAATGCTCTACCAGCCCCTGTGATGATGATAACCTTGACAAAGGAATCCTCATTCAGAGATGTAAAATATTTTTCCAAATCAGTAACATGCACTTTGTTAATGCATTTAGTGATTTGGGCCTATTTAGGGTTATGCAAGCTATCCCATTCTCTCTTTTTTTCACTAATATAAGATCTTTGGATCTCTTAGAATCCTCCATTATTCCTGGAAACAATTCTCTGAAATAATTCTTCAGTTAATAAATCTGCAAACAGAACGATCCCAAAATATTGAGTCCCAGTATGTGAAAAGAATTGAAAACCATACTACTTGGGAACCTGTTAAAAAGAATATTTGATGAAACTCTGCAGTTTTTAAAACTCATGTATAGTCATACAAGTATCTCAAAAGCTTATATTAAAACTGTTCAAAAAAATAGTCTTTCCTATAGGGTTATGCAAGCTATCCCATTCTCTCTTTTTTTCACTAATATAAGATCTCCGGATCTCTTAGAATCCTCCATTGTTCCTAGCAAAATTTCTCTGTAAGAATTCTTCAGTTAATAAATCTGCAAACAGAACGATCCCAAAATATTGAGTCCCAGTATGTGAAAAGAATTGAAAACCATACTACCTGGGAACCTGTTAAAAATAATCTTTGATGAAACTCTGCAGTTTTTAAAACACATGTATAGTCATACAAGTATCTCAAAATCTTATAGTAAAACTATTCAAAAAAATAGTCTTTCCTATAATGTTTGACTCAGGCCTCCATTATTTGACCAAACCAATTTATCCTCTATGTTCTTAATTCTAAGGTGACTCATTTTCAGTTTTCTTGTATATTCTTGCAATACATATCCTTCAATACCATCCAAATCTAGCAAGTTTTCTTTCTTCCACTCTTGATGCCATATACATTAGTATTCTATGGAGGTTGTATAATTTAAGTTATAGTTGTTTTCAAGGACTTTATAATCTTCTCCATTTCCAACCCCAGAAAGGATTAGCTCCTACCTTTACTCTTTCTCCATTAACAACTTCCCACAGTAGGCAATTCTGCACAATATGGAAGGCTTGGACAATGGCCTTCCAACATATCAACAAATTATATTATGAGTATTCTTGGAAGGTCTTCTAATGAATTAGGTTCAATGTATTTTTAGAGGATAACTTAGCTTCATAGGCCCTTATTTGATATGAGCCTTCATATGCATCTAGCTACCAAAGCCTTCCCAAAATGATGCATATTATTAAGCTCTAACTCCTTCACCACCTTAAAACTCAACTTCTTCATCAATGCTTGGACAATGGCCTTCCAACATATAAACAAATTATATTATGAGTATTCTTGGAAGGTCTTATAATGAATTAGGTTCAATGTATTTTTAGAGGATAACTTAGCTTCATAGACCCTTATTTGATATGAGCCTCCATATGCATCTAGCTACCAAAGCCTTCCCAAAATGATGCATATTCTTAAGCTCAAACTCCTTCACCACCTTAAAACTCAACTTCCTCTATACTACTATTTCCTTTGTTACTGCTTTACAGCGTTTCCTTTGCAACATATGGTGCAATTTCTAGTTCATAATATTATAAATCAATAGTATAACACATTTATAATAAAATACAAGAATAGTCTACACATCATTACCAAAAATTTCTTTTAACTAATCATAGGATTTTGAATCCTTTATTAAATTCAGATAATATTATAAAAAAATCAATAGTAGATTCTTCAACTAAAGGAAACACTCACATTTGAATTTTTTGTATCCATCCTTCCTTTCTAGGTGATCAATCATTCATTTATCCTTAATAGTAGTGTACAAGCCCCAAGTATAGATTCTAACCTTCCATTATAGTTTCAAAATAAAATCCCATGATAATTCACAACTTTCTTTCTCTTGGATCAGTCTCTTTCAGGTCTTGAAATATTTTCCTCTTCTTGAAAATAGTTCACAAGTATGAATTCTAGAATTTCCAACTCTGCAACTCTAAAGTGATGGCTCTTTAATAATAAAATAAAATGTTTTTCTAAAACCTTTTCTTTTCATCCAAAATTGAATTGGATATTCCTTAAATTAATTTGACTGGGCCACTATTAAAAATGAATACAAACTTAAATCATCATAATATCAATCTTTTCTTTCTTTTGCAATTCAATATTTAAATCTTAATTGAAGATATTCTAGTTAATAAAAATCATTCACAATAACTCCTTAACACTTTAAATTTGTTTCAAAATAAAAACAAATTCATTAATTATTCACTTAAAGGAAAAGGCCCTCTAGCAGAGGTTATAAAGGAGGTTTTTAGTGTTATAAAATTGGCCAAAATTGTCAAAAAAATATTTTCTACAACACCTGTTTTTGGTAACGAAGGTTTTGATGGAGCTTCTAACGGAACTTCAACACAACTAAAAAAAATTGGGCGGCCGGAGGTTTTTACGGATGTATTTCTTACTGGTGCGCGATTCATGTATGAACGCACAGATTTGTTTTAACATGTGCACACTGGTACTGTAAACCTACCAATCACCACGATGGAAAACAAATTTTGGTAGCCCCGGGGCATTTAGCAACGTCCTAGTGCATGTCATCAACAAATATGCACCGTGCCGATAGAAGGTGCATGCACCGGTATATTCGGATTATAGTTGTAAATCAATGAGGCATTTAATTCAAACAGTACTGGTGTGTTCCAGATACGAATGCATCGGTACATTCACCTTCTGTCTGCCCAATGTGTATGGGTTGTGTACACGCCCCGGGCCGTTAAGGTGTAAAAATGCATCAGTGCATTAAAGGAAAACCATACACGTGCATGCAACTCATATCCACCCGGGTCGTAGTCGTCAATAAAGTGCACCAGGTGTTCTAATTCGTATTGGTATTTGGTGCGGTGCTCAGAGGTCATAGCAATGCACCCGTGCGCAGTATCATACACACGCACCAGTGTTCATTTTCTATTTTTTAGAAACATCAACCTGTGATAGCACAATTATTGTGATTTTTTTAAATTCATTATTCGTCAAAAGTCGACACATATCTTATAACAATATTCATATCAATTAAATTTTTATTAGTGCATTTGAATGTGATGTTTGGATGAATTTTTTATATCATCAGATTTCACATCTCTTCATTATAATATTTAATCATCCATATATTTAATCATTGGTGTAACATTTCACAGCGAAAATGGAGAACACAATAGAATAAATTAAAACGTATTTTATTATATATATATATATATGTGAATAAGACACTCTTTGTCATACAAAATGGGACAGTTATCGGTATCCCTTTTTCTTTCAATTGGGACACTATGTCCATTACATTAAACAAAACATCTAATTTCATAGACAAATATTTCAAAAAATACAATGCCTTGCTTTGATATCCAAACATATTGATCATCATTCTTCGTTGGAACTTTTGTCACTGCTTGAGCTACTTCCATGATTTGGGTTATTTGGAGGAATGTTTTTTTCATTGTTTTTATTTTATTTTTATTCTTCAAGTTCCATCTACAAACATACAAATAAAGTGTAATGAGTTATCTACATTGGTGAGAATAATGAAAATTGCAATATTAAATAATATACATCAATGTAAATTGAAAATAAATGTACCGTAGCAAGTATTGACTCGTGAACTATACACATTCTCTCAAAACCAAATTCCATGCCTTCTTTCAACAATTATTTTGTTGGCGCAGTTCCATACTTTGTTTCCTACAAGTTCTATACCCCATAAAAAATCATAGATTTAAGATAAAATATTTTTTTCTTCTATTAATTATAGACAGAGCTAAGTAAAACAAGATAGATACTTACAAATTCCACAATCAATTTCTAATATGCCAACATATACTGACAACCCATATTTAACCCAATGTCAATCAATTATTCTGATGGTTCTACTTTGTATGTTAGCACTTGTTTGAAGACATTCAATGATGATTGTTGTAAAACAACTTAAAATATTACAAAAATGAAATCTAGTTAAGTTGTTATAAGGAAGTAACAATTACTCACAAACTTAGATATCAACCCTTTTCTTCCTTGTCGTCTTGTTTTATGTGTTGAATGGTGTTGAGTAGGATAATCCCCTCTGCGGACAGAGGTGATCCCTCTAGCCCTAGGGTGGGTCTAGCAAGAAGGGAACACACTGGGTCCTAAATTCCTAGCTTATAAATGAAATATGGATGAAACAAATATCGTAACTCGGTCCAATGCTTTTTTCGTGGCACGCGGTAGGGATCCTTCAATATTTATCTTCACGCCTTGTGCCTCGTGTTGGTGATGATTTTCATGTGTCTGCATAAATATCAAACAAACGATGACAACATACAAGCATATACATTCATCCACAACTATTTAGCTAGTCAAGGAGATCTAACACTTTGTATATAAATGGAAACAAAGTTGGAACCAGAAACTAGTCATGTATTATTGATATATGAAAAAGAAGTTTACAACCTTATGCCTTGACCTTTCAGATCTCCTTTGACGGGTTCAGTCAGGCGTGTCTCAAGCATTCGTTCGGCATTCAACTCAATGAGGCAATGGGCTTTAACTCTCTCTCAACAATGGATTCTTCTCTTCTTTCTTCAACACACCAACTATACTAATGATTGTTCAGCTAGCTGAATCAATGTGAGGAGGAAGAATTTATAGGAGAGGAGGAGGAGGTTTGGGATTCCACATAAGGTGGAGGAGAGGTCTAACCCTTTGGGAGTTGCACAATTGTAGGAGCTAATATGCCAAAGGGAGAAACTTGACTTGATTTGGTCAAACAAACCATGATGACTCTTCTCATGAAGTTGTTAAGCATGTAAGCTTCATTTCTATTTTAAAAAATTTCCAAAAGAATCTCGACGCGGGTGCCCTTCTGAGACAGAGCGCCAAAGGGCGTGGGGCCTAGTGTTAATTTCTTCAAGAGCACGAGGCCATAACTGCCTACCAGCGCCGACCCAAAACCATATTCTTTTGAAGATATGCTTGAGGAATGATCAACAGAGATTATGATCTTGACATGCCAAGGGATGCAATGACATTTATGGCAATGTATGATAGTACATAGGGGTCACTGAAATGGTCCTCCAATTTTCAGGATGGGGATTGCAGGGACAGTGAAAAAATACTGTGTAACAAATGAATTCCATTTTCTTTTCATTTATGCAAGAAAATACTAGAAAATTAATATTTAATGCTAAATTATTTATTTATTGTACCTAATCGAAAAATTCAATGATTACATATTATATTTGAAGCACATTGTTGTTGATATGGCTCCTCGTGCGATGCAATTATGTCCATTTCTTTGAACATCTCCTTGTACACCTCTTTGGACATTCCTACTGGAAAATTTATGATATCAGCTCTTTTATCCTTTGAGATTTTCATAATCTTCCTGAAAAGGTAACATGAAAATAAACTATTTAATTTTTGTATTGATTTATGAAAACTACATATAACAAAAGTGAGATTTATAAATGATTGCTTTGCAGTAATATATACAGATAATTCTAGAAAAACATTTAAAGGAATATTACTTTTTCAATCCTTCTTTTTTGTTGTTTTACATTTTTTCTATTAAAAGTCTGACATGTCTCATTGACCAATTCTCTGGAAACTCTTCCTATAGTTTAAATAAAAATTGGTTCTTGGAATCATTGGATTGATTTTTGTATTGTAAGTGGAAATAACATCTATACATTCGTTCCACTAGATTCTTCAAAGTTTTGTAAAAGTTTTCCCCCTTTCGTTAACCTTCGACACTACTCCAGATGAGCTAAGGAGAAATTAATTTTTATTTGCATGTTCTATTTTTTTTCTTTTCTTATAACAACATTCCTTTTCTTCATTGTTGGTCTCTGTAGAACATTAAACATATATGAATTAATAAATAGTTTGAAACATGTTATATAATATTTTTAAGTATATTATTAATGAAAATTCAAAAAATAAATTCATATTGGATCGATAGTATTTTTTCATTCACCTAATTCATCCTTCTGCAATTTTTTGATCAAGCTTTTACACTCTTCTGGTCTTAGATCATAAAGAATCATATCGAGTTTCGTCATTTTGTGGCTCTGCATGATACACACTAAACAATACATATTAGTTAAACTTACATATAGTTCAAAAATAATAATTTTTGTAAAGAATTTACAAAGAACCTTACTTTTTTTATTTTCTGTAAGTGTTATCAGTATTTTTGATACTTGAAATCTTGTCAGCCATTTCTTTATCAATATAAAACTTGTACCATTCATTAATATATTTTATAAATAAATCACAAACTTTTCAGGAAAAAAAAATTAAAAAAATGGTGTGTCTATCTAAATTAAACGCCCAGTGCGCCTTTCGCCACTTAAGCACCGATAACGGTGTGATATCTTATTATAAATGCACCGCCACTATAGTAGAAACATTGTACGATGCTCTTTCTCAATAGGAGACCCGATGTGTTATATTAATACCAAAGCATTGATTAAAATAAACATAAATGAATGGAAAATTGTTTCTATCAAATAGTGTTTTTTGCAAATACATGCCCAATGGGTTATACTAAAAGCGCGCATAGTGCACTATATTAAATAGTGTGCATCGATTAACAAAAGCTATTTTTTAAAAAACCGTGCAAGGGCCGAGAGGGATTGGGATCTGACTCCGCAAGTGGTCTCGCCGGTTACATGTCATACACCTATAGATATAGTAATACAAAACCTATAAATCTAAAATGAAAATTCCTAATTGTGAATTTTTGCAGTCACATAAACAAGAAGAAGCAAGGGTTTAACATAAGAATGGATTTTTTTATTTTTTTTCTAAATTTTAATTAAATCTAAATAGGAATAGAGATTGTAAATGATTTTATTAGTAAAATCCATAATAAAATTTAAATTTTTACTATGCATGTATTATTCTAACAAATTCTATAAAAAAAATAATTATTACAGTAAAATTTTGGTTTTTAAACTCCTGTGGTGATCATTTTGTAAGATGTTTTCCGGATTATCCATAGTATTGAGGAACATGTGTCGATGTTTCAAATCCCAACTAGAATCCATCATCAGGACAACTAGAATGAAGAAATTTTAAGAAGGGTTTCAGACCTTTAATAGTGAACAGTTTCTTAAAAAACAGCCGACAAAGGTTTTTTAATTTTGTACTTTTTATTAATTTTTATTTTAATAATTATATTTCTATTTTAATAAATCTTTATTATTATTAATTTTAATATTTCTAAATAAATTTTCCTTCTAACTATGTTTATTTTATTATATTTTACTTAAAAATTGGTTGATTAAATTTTTTATTTATTTAAATCCTTGAAAATTACTTATAAATATTTATAATAATTAACTTCAAATATAATTTATTAATTAATTATAAAAAAATTTGTTAAAAAAAAATTATAAAATTTTTTAAATTAATTAATTAATTATAAAATTAGTTAATAAAAGTTTATATATAATTAATTATGTAATTAATTAATTAGGAAAATTATTGATTTTGATCAATTTTAAAAATATAAATAGATAAAATTAATAACTTAATTAATCATAAATATAATTAATTATTTTTATAATTAATTATTCATTTATAATTAATTAATTGTTTTAATTAATTATATTAATAATTTAATAAATTATTAATCATTTATATAGGAAAATAGAAAAAATATATTACTAAAAATTATTGTTTAATTAATTAATTTTTATTTTAACCAAAATAAAAATCAATTAATAGGAATAATTATCATAATTATAATTTAATTTAATTTAGAATTCAAAAAAGGGGGGGAAACATACCTGAGACTGTTATACCTGAGAAATTATGCCTCGGCGGAAGGTGTTTTGGAGGAGCAGATTTGCCGAAGAAGAGGTCTCCAAGTGTCACTGATTTCAACCCCCCCATCCCTATTAAGATTATCTGGATGCTTTATAATCTCGAGGGCCTCTCTTATCTTTCTTCTTTGATAGTGCTCTTCTCTCGCAATAATATTTGCATCCCAAAGACGTATTTGATGTTTGGTTTTTGAGGAGTGTTCTGCAAGGGCTGAGGTGCGTGATCGTTCATACCTGATATCAGCTCCATGCTCTTTAAGTCTTCTCTGAAGTGAATGCCCGGTTTCCCCAATATAAATTTTCCCACATGAACAGTCAATCTTGTATACTCCTTTGAGTTGTTCAGCGCTTATGCTATCCTTAACTCGTCGCATTCTTTGTCTAATAGTCCCAGATGCTGAAAATTGTGCAAAAATATTGTTCTTTCTCAAGACTTTGGTGATTTTATCAGTTACACCCTTAATGTATGGTAGAAAAATCCTCCCCATGTTTTCTTGCGGTTCGTGGCGACTTCGAGGTAGGATCGAACACTCAGCTTTCTTCAAGGCTTTTTTGATATCTCTTTATTTATAACCTAACTCCCTAAATACCGATGACAGGTGACTGATTTATTCGCTTAGGTGTTCCGCATCAAAAATCCTCATGGCTCTGACGGAAAGGGTATTAAGGACACCAAAATTTTGAGCTGGATGATGGTAGGACTCAGCATGGAGATAGCTATCGGTATGGGTTTTCTTTCTAAACACCTGGTGCCTAAGAGTTCCATCCTCATTCCTAGTGACAAGACCATCCAGAAATGAAATGCTCCTATTTTCTTCAACCTCCATAGTGAACTTGATCTCAGTGGAAATGGAGTTGAGGTGATTAAAAAATCCTTCAAGAATTTCTTTGCCATGGGTCCACTTTATGTTGGTGTCGTCTACAAATCTTTTCCACCAATCAGGTTTTAAGGGATAAGAGGCTAGGGCCTTCTTCTCAACGTGTTCCATGTATAATTTGGCGACAATAGGGGATAGTGGAGATCCCATTGCGACACCTGATACTTGCTCATAAAACTCCCCTTGAAAGCTAAAGAAAGTGAGTGAAGGCAGATCTCTGCAAGCTTGGATGTTCCAGGATCAGTGACATTTTTAATGACCTGGATTTCCTCGTCTAAAGGAATCTTCATGAATAGTGATACTACATCAAAAATAACCAGGATGTCGCTTTCTTCAACCTTCTGATCCTTAATGAGCTTGATAAAATCGCTAGAGTCCTTAATGAAAGAGTCAGTATTCCCAACAAGAGGTTTCAGGATCTTGGCAACATATTTCGCCAGCTCATAGGTGGGGGACCCTATGGTATTAAAAATTGGTCTAAGGGGTATTCCCTCTTTATGAATTTTGGGCAATCCATAAATTCTTGGCATGACCTCAGAAGACGGGGCTAACCTCTTTTTTAACTTATCATCCAACCCTGAATTTTTTATTGCTTTCTTGACTTCTCTTAATACCTTGGGTAAGGGGTTGGAGTTAAGCTTCTTGTAGCTACCACAGTCTAGATGTTCATTCATTTTCCTAATATAATCAGCATTATTTATAATGACAGTATCACCTCCCTTGTCGGCTTTCAGCACCAGAATGTTGTCATTATTTCGAAGAGCTTTGAGAGAAAAAAATTCTTCCTTACTTAGGTTGCTTTTGGGAATTCTGGCTTTCTTCAGAATAATGGAGCATTCTTGTCTTAGGGCCTCTTTATCATCAAGAGTTAAACCTCTAATCCCTTCTTCGATGCTGCACAGAATGCTTTCATTTGGGATTCTTCTGGGAGCAACTACAAATCCTAAACCCTTACCAAGAATCTTGATGGAGTCATGATCTAAGTCTAGAGAAGATAAATTAACAACTTTTTTATTTTTATTTTTGTCATTATTTATGGTAGGAGGGACATGTTCAAGTTTCTTAATATTTAGCTTATTTTTCGAATCAATATCCTCAAGAATCCTAGGGTCCTCCCCCATAACTTCAATCCTATTGTGAACCATGTTATTTGAAACATATTTTTTGGGATATGGGTTATGGTTATTATTGTAATCACCACGTGAATCAATGTGATTACTGTCATTACTATCATCCATATTTAGATGCACAGATCGTTGCCTTTTATCACTTTGGAGCCTGCCTCTATATGTATCGTTGCCTTCGTAATCTCCGACCTTAATATCGCTAAATATTTTATTCATGCTGCTAAAAGAAGCCAAGGAATTGTTCCTTGGTTCTCGCTTGAGACGATCTTTGGCAACGTTTTTAAGGACTGGATTTCGATCCTCAGTTTGGTTTCTAACGAACGAAATTCAAATTGGGACGTTTTCATTATAATTACATGTCGTATCATTGCGGTTAATTCTGGGATTGCTGCCATCGTATTCTCTGCCCTGAATATCACTAATATTCGTGCTGCTAAATGAAACCATGTCATTGTTCACTGATTCTCGATTGATACGATCTTCAGCAATGTTTTCAAGGACCAGATTTCAATTCTCAGTTTCATTTTTACAGAACGGATTTCGAATTGGGATGTTGTCACTGTAATTACAGGTCATATCATTGTGGTCAATTCTGGGTTGACTTCCACAGGAGATGGTGTAGACGTGTTTTATGAGCCATTCTCCATAAGTATATGTGTTGTCATTGTCAGAGACGGATGCCTTGTTATCCTGCGCAAGGTTGACTGATGAAATAGCAACATCTGCCTCACCCTCATTGCCACCTACCAGATTAGTAAACCCCGTCAATCTATCAGCCTCCGATTCAGAAGTTATATTTCTGTTGTCTGATACAGATTGAACGGATTTAATTGCTCGAATAGTTGTTGTAGACAGTAGTCTGGGAGAGGAGGCATAGTTTCTGAGAGAGAGTAACTTCACGGTATTATACTGAACACGCCTCTTCGGAGTAGCCTCTGTGATGTGCAAGTCTATCAAGTTGGTCTTCGTTGCATTGGTCACAGAACACACCTTATTAGCGGTATTATTGCAACCTTCTTCTTCGCTACTGTCTGCAACACTCGATTTGTGATTTACACTGGAGCTTATAACCTTTTTCCTGTAGGTTCCGGAGTAATCCAGGTTTCCCGTGAGTGAAATGTCGCTGGTATTATTTGAATCAACCACGCTCTCATTCCTGGTTTTAGAGAATCTCAATTCTGACCGTACCCGCCTATCTGCAATTGAATCAAACTGTAATATATCAGCACTAGAAGCATTGATGTTATTACAGGCCAATCTCCTGATCTTCTCTAACTTTCTAGCATGTCTGTCTCTTGTCATCTGACCTTCTCTCTCAGCCTTAATCGCAGCTCTGGCATCAATTGTTTCCCATAATTCCGACCTCATTAAATTAGCTAATTTTAAATGTAGAGAGAGGGCTGAGTGACCAAGATTATCTAACACAGCTTTGATCCTCCTAATTTCTCCGCAAATCAGATTAAAACTTAATTTTAAAAAGTGTTTTTTATATCTTCGAAGGTGTGTCATAGGTTTAATCCAAGCGAATGGTGGAACAAGATTATTGTCATGGCATTCTTTAAGAAATTTCAAGTATGTTGCCCTTCTTTCAATTTTTATCCTAGTTTTCTCGAGATTACAAATCTCCTCCCAAGAATCCCCTCCATACAGGGACAGAATTTTGGTTTTTTGGTTTTTAAACTCCTGTGGTGATCATTTTGTAAGAAGTTTTCCGGATTATCCACAGTATTGAGGAAAATGTGTCGACGTTTCGAATCCCAACTGGAATCCACCATCAGGACAATTAGAATGAAGAAATTTTAAGAAGGGTTTCGGACCTTTAATAGAGAACAGTTTCTTGAAAAAGAGCCGACAAAGGTTTTTTAATTTTGTACTTTTTATTAATTTTTATTTTAATAATTACATTTCTATTTTAATAATTCTTTATTATTATTAATTTTAATATTTCTAAATAAATTTTCATTCTAACTATGTTTATTTTATTATATTTTACTTAAAAATTGGTTGATTAAAATTTTTATTTATTTAAATCCTTGAAAATTACTTATAAATATTTATAATAATTAACTTCAAATATAATTTATTAATTAATTATAAAAAAAATTTAAATTAATTAATTAATTATAAAATTAGTTAATAAAAGTTTATATATAATTAATTAATTAGGAAAATTATTGATTTTGATCAATTTTAAAAATATAAATAGATAAAATTAATAACTTAATTAATCATAAATATAATTAATTATTTTTATAATTAATTATTCATTTATAATTAATTAATTGTTTTAATTAATTATATTAATAATTTAATAAATTATTAATAATTTATATAGGAAAATAGAAAAAATCGATTACTAATAATTATTGTTTAATTAATTAATTTTTATTTTAACCAAAATAAAAATCAATTAATAGGAATAATTATCATAATTATAATTTAATTTAATTTAGAATTCAAAAAGGGGGGGGGACATACCTGAGACTGTTATACCTAAGAAACTATGCCTCGGTGGAAGGTGTTTTGGAGGAGCAGATTTGTCGAAGAAGAGGTCTCCAAGTGTCATTGATTTCAACCCCCCCATCCCTATTAAGATTATCTGGATGCTTTATAATCTCGAGGGCCTCTCTTATCTTTCTTCTTTGATAGTGCTCTTCTCTCGCAATAATCTTTGCATCCCCAAGATGTATTTGATGTTTGGTTTTTTAGGAGTGTTCTGCAAGGGCTCAGGTGCGTGATCGTTCATACCTAATATCAGCTCCATGCTCTTTAAGTCTTCTCTAAAGTGAGCGCCCAGTCTCCCCAATATAACTTTTCCCGCATGAACAGTCAATCTTGTATACTCCTTTGAGTTGTTCAGCGCTTATGTATCCTTAATTGGCCGCATTCTTTGTCTAATAGTCCCAAATATTAAAAATTGTGTGAAAATATTGTTCTTTCTCAAGACTTTGGCGATTTTATCAGTTACACCCTTAATGTATGGTAGAAAAATCCTCCCCATGTTTTCTTGTTGTTCGTGGCGACTTCGAGGTAGGATCGAACCCTCAGCTTTCTTCAAGGCTTTTTTGATATCTCTTTCTTTATAACCTAACTCCCTAAATACCGATGACAGGTGACTGATTTCTTCGCTTAGGTGTTCAGCATCAGAAATCCTCATGGCTCTGACGGCAAGGGTATTAAGGACACCAAAATTTTGAGCTGGATGATGGTAGGACTCAGCATGGAGATAGCTATCGGTATAGGTTTTCTTTCTAAACACTTGGTGCCCAAGAGTTCCATCCTCATTCTTAGTGACAAGAACGTCCAGAAATGAAATGCTCCTATTTTCTTCAACCTCCATAGTGAACTTGATCTCAGTGGAAATGGAGTTGAGGTGATTAAAAAATCCTTCAAGACTTTCTTTTCCATGGGTCCACTTTATGTTGGTGTCGTCTACAAATCTTTTCCACCAATCAGGTTTTAAGGGATAAGAGGCAAGGGCCTTCTTCTCAAAGTGTTCCATGTATAAGTTGGCAACAATAGGGAATAGTGGAGATCCCATTGTGACACCTGATACTTGTTCATAAAACTCCCCTTGAAAGCTGAAGAAAGTGGAGCGAAGGCAGATCTCTGCAAGCTTGGCTGTTCCGGGATCAGTGACATTTTTAATGACCTGGATTGCCTCGTCTAAAGGAATCTTCGTGAATAGTGATACTACATCAAAACTAACCAAGATGTCGCTTTCTTCAAACTTTTGATCCTTAATGAGCTTGATAAATTAACTTCAAATTTTATAATTAAATAATTAATTTATAAAAATTTATAAATTTTTTTATAATTAATTAATAAATTATATTTGAAGTTAATTATTATAAATATTTATAAGTAATTTTCAAGGATTTAAATAAATAAAAATTTTAATCAACCATTTTTTAAGTAAAATATAATAAAATAAACATAGTTAGAATGAAAATTTATTTAGAAATATTAAAATTAATAATAATAAAGATTTATTAAAATAGAAATGTAATTATTAAAATAAAAATTAATAAAAAGTACAAAATTAAAAAACCTTTGTCGACTCTTTTTCAAGAAACTGTTCTCTATTAAAGGTCTAAAACCCTTCTTAAAATTTCTTCATTATAATGTCCTGATGATGGATTCTAGTTTGGATTCGAAATGTCGACACATGTTCCTCAATACTGTGGATAATCCGGAAAACTTCTTACAAAATATAGTAAAATTTAACAATTTTACTATACTACAAGGTTTTTGTGTGAATCACTAGATGTTTCAAATTCTAATTATCTGAATAGTGTTGTTTGAAAATATTTTGCTGCTCCAAAATGCTCTCTTGCTCAAGTTATATCTCTCCTACAAATCCCTCCTTGAAATATTTTGCAAAAATAATGATATTATGAATAGGTTTTACCATTTAAAGAACTTTTTATGAAATTAGATTTCTGAAAATCATTTGTCGCTCATTTTTCAGTTTACCACTTTTTTTTTCACTTCAAAATAATAAAGTTTCATTTTTTTCTCGATATTCAGTGTGTTTGTTAACTAACCGCACTGGTGCATCCGGTAATAAAACTAGATTGATGCGGTTAAAGATACATTAGAACCAATAACAATAACTCCTTTTTTAAGGCACCGAAATTACTTTTAGGTATGTACACTAAAATTTATTGTTGATTTTGCTCAAATGCAGGGAGAAAATATCATAATTATATCAAATGGAAAATTCTTCAAAATATAGATCATTCCATAATATTTCTCAAAGTCCATCGCAGAGTTATCCATATCCATCTCTAGACGTAATTACTTCATATTTTATTTATATTTTCATTATCTAATTGAATATTTTTTTTATCCATGTTAATGAGATGAATAAAATTAATGTATAAAAATTTGCAGGTTCATGCAGAATCATAATCGAGTTCAGATGTACAAAATATTCAAACATTTCCAAAACTTTGGAAGCTCCTATCAGGAGCAACATACCGCAAGGCGCGGTTGGTAGATGAAAATGGATAGCTGCTTCACCCCGCCAATTGTAACATGCCATCTTCTAGCCACAATCCTTGGAAAATGACAGCAATAATTGTTTGGTATAATGTAATTATTTCAACGTCAAACCAATTAATCATGCATTCACATGCTTACTAATTGATATCATCAATATAGTACTAATCATGTTCAAATATATTTTTTGAAATTATTAGGATTCTAGTGATGACGAGCGACCTACCTACCATCTTCCGTTGCACCCCACGACAATGTCAAATCGAGAGAAGGTTGAATTAAGATAAAAACTTGGAGAGGAACGATACCAAGAATGGATGAATCAACCACCTATTCAATTTCCACTACGTCCAGATTCACCAATTAGGAATGACTACATCAATAGTAGTTCTTCACAAGCTGGCAATGGAGGCAATCAAATAGAGGTCAATGGTATGGATGATTACTTAATGGATGCGACTGCCATGGAGACAATGTTGTTAGATGCATTCCATAATGATGATCAACTAGGGGATGATGCTCATATCGTTGATACCTTTTTTGAAAGCCTTAAATTTGCTTCCATCACCCCTCTATTTGGACTTGGCAGTCAGTCAAAGTCTACCCAGCTGGGGACAACGATGTTGCTGTACAACTTGAAAGCAAATTTTGGCTTTTATAATGCATGTTTCTCGAAAATTTTGAGGTAATTGACCATCAAGTCCCTTATATTTTGAGAAATATTTTCACACAATCAACATTACAAATAGTCAATTTTATGAACGTTAATAATTATTGGCATTGTACATTTAATCTTGTCCACCAACTACAGGTTATTCAAAGATAAGATTATTTCGAGTGATAAGTATTTCCCAGTAGTTGTGAAGAGGCAAAGAAATTGTTGAAAATGTTGGGTGTTGAGTACATATCATATCATGCATGTCCAAATGATTGTATTCTATATAGATGAGAATATGCAGAAAAAGAGATATGTCTAAAATGTGGGCATAAAAGGCATGATAAATAAAAAAAAGGGTAAATCATGTGGTCCTCCTCTTAAGATATTGAGGCACATGCCTATAATCCCAAGGATTCAAAGTCTCTTTCGTTGAAAATAATTAGCTATGTTGCAAGGATGGCATGCCTCACACAAAATTGAGTTGGGAGTTATGTGAATCCCAACCAATTCAATATCCATGAAGCATACAAATGATACATGGCCCGAAAAAATCAAGGATGAAGTTCAAAGTCTACGACTCAGCAGAGCCATGGATGGCGTCAACCCATATTCCCCCCAGAAAAACAACTATTTTGTTTGGCTTGTAGTAGTGATCAATAACAATATCCCCCCATGGTTGTCCGTGAACAATTAACATTTTATGTTGGTTGTCATAGTCCCTGGTAGAAGACAAGTGAAGAATATGGATGTCTACCTACAACCACTGGTAGATGAAATGAAATGATTACAAGATGGGATTAATTTATATGATGTATCAAGGCCCATCATAGCAGAGAGGATTTTTACATTGTATGGAATATGTGCTTACACAACACATGATTATCTAGGCTTGGGATTTTTCTCTGGTAAATTACATGGTTATTGATTTGTTTATATACGTAACAATATTCTTTCGCATATTAATTTAATTCATTGTAATTTTTCTGATCTTCATGATATTCTTTAATGTGCCATGCATATTGTATACAATAATTTCACAGGTCTTGTAAAAAAAGGGTATTATGGATGTAAATGTTGTGGACCTTCTCCGAAAACTAGATGGTCGAACAACCTACGAAAGCCAGTGTATGATTTCTCCAAGGTATTCCTCCTAGAAGAACACCCTTAGAGAAGAGCAACATCCACTTTCAATGGTAAACGAGAGAGAAACCAAAGGCCTACAATAACAACACCAACTAAATGGATTAGAGCATATGAGAGAGAGACGAAGAAGGAATTCATAGAAATGTTCGATTCAAATGGGCAGCATATGTTCGATGATCCAGAATTCTTTGACAGCTATGTTGATAAATTGGCCATTGGGATGAAAAGGAAATCTATCTTGTATAACCTCCCATGTTGGGAGCATCTTAAGATTACCCACTTATTATATCCCATGCATTTATTTAAAAATGTGTCATCTTTTTTATGGAGGCACATATCATGGAAACAAAGTGACACAATGGTTGTTAGGAAAGATCTTATTACTTCAAAAACTAAAAAGAAACAATGGCCAAGACAATTATAAAGTACGTGAGAGGTTGGTCCCTCTAATTGGTATTTCAAAGAAGGTGATTTCCCATGGATTTTTAAAAAATACGATCTTTCTTTGGAAAAGTCAGTTATAATGGGTGTGAGGGTGCCATCTTCATATGGGTCTTCATTATGGTGTTGCTTCACCGTGGAAGACCATTTTTTGGGGTTGAAATCGCATGGTCATTCGAATCTTCTAAGAGTACGTATAATTTCAAAAGCATGATTTTATTATTTGTTATATTAATAATTTTTATCCCATGGGATCATAAAACATAACTAATTTTGTATCCATGTGTTTATAACTTTGCAGAGTCATTATCCTTTGTTCATGTGTGGGTGTGTGAAACATGACTTCCCCCATGACCTAGGACATGCCATATCTAAATTATCTGCATTTGTGGCTAGCATTCCACGGTGACGTCAAGAGATAGTTGACATTGTTTGTATGTTTGAGAAGGAATTTCCGATGAGTTTCATGTACTTGCAGGTTCATCTTCTAATCCACCTAGTATATGAGGTTGAATTAGTTGGTGTGGTTTCCTATCGTTGGATGTTCTTCGTAGAGAGGTACATAGAGAAATTGAAAGGTTTTGTTCGAAAAAGTGAAAAACCTGAGGTGTCTATGGAAGAAGGGTACATATCATATGAGTGCTTCTATTATGCCAGTGAGTACATCAAGCATATCGATAACACACCAGGTGTGGTGATTTTGGATGATGAAAGGGATGAAGACAAAAGAGAAGGGGAGCTTCTCCAAAAGAATGGAAAAAGGCGCTTGATAAAGAGTAAGCAACTTATAATTTTTAAAATTTACACAAAATAAATATTCACATTTAACTTCGATATAATGTATATTTTTATATCATATGTACTATATTTCAATTTGATTTCATCCGCGAATAAAAAAATTAAAGTAATCAATAAATTCGTTCGTTACAATTCTGAAGTGACACAACCATAGGTCGCATTGTATGAACAAAAGAGGATGAAAAGGGATACTAACAGGAAAGAATTCAAACGGTTGAATGGTAGAAGTGTGCATTATATTAATCATTTAAAAGAAAATATGCCAATTATATGCCCCAACAGTTGGGTTGTTGACCAAGTCAGACAGAAATACGGTGCAACCAGTCGTTACCTACATGCTGAAGAGGATGCACTAAACGTAGGGATTTGGTACAGAAACTTAGTAATAATATATTTATGTACATTTTAAACTTAATAATGCACCTTTAAAATGTAACATATATATTTTATATATTTTAACAGTTGGGTTATTCGACACATGACACTATGATTTTTTAACTTTTTTATAACTGCATTTGTTCCCACATATGTGGGCATATGGACTCCATTTTCGAACATAAAATTCCGATGATGGACACATGACACAAGATTGTGGAGTGGAAGTCGAGTTTGTCAATCTAGTCGAGCTAGCCACCGTGATCAAAACCTATTACGAGGGACGTTAGGTTACGTCGTAAATATAAAAGAGATCATTGAAGTGGACTTCTCTTCTTTTCAATGTGTTATTTTTAGGTGCAAGTGGTGGGACACCTTTGATCAAAATAATGTAAAGGAATATCGCAATAGTAAGTTGATATGTATCAACTCTAGAAAGATTTGGGATGAAGTTTAGGAGCCTTATGTTTTCCCCAAACACTACAACCAGGTTATTTTTTACCCAGATGTGTTGGATAGGGATTACTGGTTCGTATTGAGACATGACGCTAGATCAAAACATATTTTTGAGAAAAATAGTGTTATCATGCCAAGCGAGATGGAAGATAATGAGGGTGATGAGAATAGAGAGTGATATGGTACATGTTTTATTTCATCATTTATACTATTTAAGATGTGTTTTTATAAAGAAGAGGACTTAACCTTATAACTAAGACTCTTTTTTTCCAAACATTATAATATGTATTTTGAATTAATTGGTTTGCATTGTGTTAATGTTAAAATCATTTCACTCGATAATTTGAAATTATGTTGATCTCGAAAGCAATGCACTGTATCAAGTTCTTTTTTTTATGTCAATTCCTAAAATAATACCACTGCGCTTTAAATGGTTTTTCACTATAGCATTACTTAAATAAATGCACCCTATATATATATATAGAGAGATATGATATCTTCAAAATTTTAAAAAAAAATTTATTAATGTATACTATTATTTTTGGTATGTAAGATCATAATAAAATAATGATAATTCTAAACATGAATTTATTTGCACTATTTTCTAAACTTTATTATATTACAAAAAATCCTATAATTCTAGATTTATTATTTTACAATTATTTATATTCTTACAAATTTACAATTTTACAATTATGGTAATTTAACAATATGTACGGTATACATTTTACAATTTTATGATGATTCAATTTTACGGTAGTTATGGTTCAAATTTGACAAATTAATTTACAAATTTACAAATTTACAATTTTTACAATTTTAATAAAATTGAATCATGACAATATATACAATTACAATTACAATTTTACAATTTCACAATACAATTACAATTTTAGAATTTTACATACAATTACAATTACAATTTTACAATTTTACATACACTTACAATTAAAGATACAATTACAATTACAATTACAATTTTACAATTTTACATACAATTACAATTACAATTTTACAAATTTACAAATTTTATAATTTTAATAAAATTGAATCATGACAATACATACAATTAAAATAAAATTTTACAATTTCACAATACAATTGGGGGGGGAATTTGACATGGTGGGAGCCATGATGGCTAGCTCTCTCTGGTGCATTGCCACAGCAAGAAGCAATGAAAAATGGAGAAGTTCGACCACATGCAACGGTGGATGTTCTGAGGTCTTTGTTCTGGTTTTTACGGGACAACGTGTTGAGGACCAGGCTCCTGTGGGTTTTGGTAGATGGAGAACTACTCTTTGGTACAATAGGTTTTGTATCGGGCATACTTCTAGTTTACTTCTCTCTCCCGCCTACTTTTTCATTCTTCTAACACTCGTCATCCGCACCTAAGGTCCTTTTTTTCTGGTATTTTTCTCGGCCATGTGCTGAGGACCGTGTATTTTATGAGTCGTGGTAATATGAGAACTTCTTTTCTCTGGTATAGAGTTATTTTTGTGACGGTGCTTCTAGTGCTTCATTAGGGGAATTTTGAGGTCTAAAATGGGCTTCCTAATAAAAATGTACAACCAAAAAAAAAATTATAAGAACCAATAGGATTAAGGATGATGATGTCAACCATGGGGGATGATTCACCATTTTTGGAGTAAAAAAATAAAAAATAATAAAAAATAATAAATAATAAAACTAGTTTTTCAACTCCTATTTTCAACTTATCTCCCTAAGGTTTTACTCAAATTTCGAGCAGGAGTACTTGTTGGATGCAAAATTTGATTCCTTGTCCAAGGAGTACACATGTTGCATAATTTATATGGGCCCTTCTACAAGAAAATATAGAAATATATGAAAAACATGATTGCAATCACATTTTTCATGTATTTCTCATTTTTCGTAAAGAAAGGTCCATCAAAAGTATGCAAAATGGGTACTCCTTGGATGAGGAATCAAATTCTACATCCAACAAGTATTTATACTCGAAATTTTAGTATACCCATAGGGATATAGGTTGAAAGTACAAGTTGAAAAAATAGTTTTTTAATTTTTCCCTCTAAAATTTGATGATGTAATCTAATAATATTTATTATTTCCACTATAATTTTATAATTTCCTTAGGAGGCCCATTTTAGACCTCAAAATTCCCCTAATGTTTCCTTTCCATTTGCCTTAGAACTCTCTGAATACTTGTCTGTTGCAATACTATCACATAGGCTGATATAACACCATCCTAGTCTTCCTCAGTATTCCACTCACTCGAGCTCCCATTTGGGAAGAGTTTGCTATATAATGCATTTGGAAATAAATACAGAGCTCTTACACATACTCTTACTTGCTTTTATAGCCATATATCTACTATTCTCCATTATCAGTACACATATGAGAACCCATCAAGGGACATCTCATGTCCAATAGCTCAAATTTTGCTACCTTCTTCGGGCTTGATAGGGACTCAGATTCTTCGGATTCACAGGGTCAGTCGCAGCTCTATTTCTTATGGAAAAATTGGCTCGATTCTTTTATCATGTCTAAACTATGCCAATATTTCGGATTCCATTGTTCTAATCGTTGGTGGCATTGTTTAGGCTGTTGTTTTTTTTTTTTTTTTTTTGTCAAACCTAGGTGTGATATCTCTCCATTGTTGCATGATTCCCCCTCTACACTTTTTGATTAGTCTTGCCGATACCACCCTAATCACCGACGTATTTTTACTGAAATTTTCAAACTCAACAACTATTTCCCGATAGGATATTGGTTTCCCCCATAGGTTAATGTTGTCGTGTTTGACATTCCATTTGCAACGTACATCTGACCCTTGTGTATCTGGGTGATCACTCTCCAGTTTTTTTTGCAGACCTATCTCTTTTGTCGAGGTACTTACCTCGTCCTTACAGTTGTCATCCATATTGGGACACTTATTCCCCTTTCCATGCATTGCTACACATACCATTTTTAAACATTATTATATTCTCTGACTCACTTTTCCAGGACACATATTCCTCCTTTGTCAGTGTCAATATTAACTATTTCTAGCCTGGATGGAGTAATCCTTGTCTTACATATCCGATTTTGTCCTTCACTTGCCCGATTTGGCTCACTTATCGGAACTGCAGGGTGGTGAGGGTTGTTAAAACATTTACTTTGGTATTGCCAACATGCCACATCATAATGGTTGGGGCCACAGACCCATTTATGTCAGACACATTTGCACATGAGGCATACATCCATTAAGCCACCTTGGATGCTAAAAATGCTTTCACCGCAGGGAAGGTTGACCATCAGTTTCTTTTTCTTTCTGGAAATGAGGCTCTCCCTACTTTTCTTCACAGTCCTCCCCGACCCTCTCATGCTCGCATTCACAAGACGCCTCAGGGTGACCAAAGGAACTAGAACTTCCCGGTCATCCAAAAAACTCATCTACCTGGCACAAGATATTAAGATCCTAAGCTTCACATACGATGAACTCTGGGGGTGCGTAACCAGCCTGCAACATCGTGCTCTTGTTGGATGCTGGGTTTTTGCGGAAATGGCGAAGAAGGAAATACAAGTTTGGGTAAAAAATACATGGGACCCCCTTGCTGGATACCCTCTAAAGGTTAGTAGGCTTATGAAATCATGGTATTTCATCCACTTATTACACTGTGAGGATGCTACCATAATCCTCAATAGATCTTGGGTTCACGGACGGAGCTTCTTGTAGCTACATGAATGGTATCTGGGTTTAAACTCAACTTCGAAGACCCCAAAAAACAACCTGGCATGGGCTAAACTTCCAAGTTTTTCCCTCCAGTTCTGGACGAATTATGTACTTTCTACAATTGGGAATACAACCAGGTGGATTAGATACATTGACCCTAGTTGCATGGGCGCTTGGGATAAGCATATTGCATGGTTGTTGGTTGAGGTCAATTTTGCTGGGAGTCTCCCTGGGAATTTCTATTTGGAATGGGATGGTCAAAGGCATATACAACGAATTAATTTTTGGGGCCTCCCTTTACATTGTATTCTCTATCATCAGATAGAACACTTGTTGCATAGATGCCCTCGGGCTCGGCAGAGAACAAACTGAACTTCATCACCAAGGGTGTTGCAGGATTTGGCTGGTGCGGCTCCAACAGGAAAATATGTGTCACCACAAAGTGGATTTATGTCGGAAACATCCCTTTCTTCCAAATTTCATCATGATGTTCTTAATAAGCCTAAATATTCTCATATCCTCCCATAATACCCCCTATTGGCCCTCCCTCCCTCAACCCTATCATATCATTCTTTGGATTGTCACAAAACACCCTTAACAACATCCTTTATCTGTCACCACCCTTAGTCAGTCTCGATGTGTCTTTATACCCCCTACTCCACTGTGACCAATGTTCCATTTATTAATCCCCCTCACATCGCCCCCCCACGCCTCCCTAATCCCCCTGTTTGCTCCCCCTTCCAAGCCCTCTCTCGAGACTACCTCTCATCCCACTATGCCTACAATTGTCGATGACGTAGGACTGACCTTGAATTTTCACAATGGTTCCACGATTTATTCTCCTCGTAATTCGATTGGGATTCACATCAACTTTCTGCTCCTTAATCTTGGTTTGGATATGGCTGCTCTCACATTTCATGAAGGTTTCTACGAACAACCTGGTCCCTCCATTTCCCCTTCATCTGCTCAAAACATCACCATCAGAAATAAAGGAAATAAGGATAGTATACACTTCCGTGTTAAACCAAAATACAAATCCTTACTTCTGGATGATCCAAATGGTTTGAGATATATTCCCATTATCGCCTCTTTTGATGATCGAGCACTTAGAGCTAGTATGCCCGTCCCTCCTGGCTCATGAATCACATTCTATATTTGAACATCTGGGGACTTGAAGATCATTCTAAGTACCTCTGTACCAAAAATATCATTTATGTGCACTCTCCATCCATATTTTTCCTTCAAGAAACCATGTGTTATGCATCCAAAGCCATTCCCCACTTCCTTTCAATTCGTCCAAACTGGCACATAGATGGGGTTGATTCATTAGGTCTTTCAGGCGGCCTAGTTGTTATGTGGAATCCACATTTCACTAGATTTCATGCCTTCCAATTTTTTGGTGGGATTCTTCTGTTTGGTCGAATCCAGGGATACTCTGAGAATTTCCATCTAATTAACATATATGATCCATTTCATGAACATTCCTCCTTCTGGTCCCGTGTCAGCTCTTCTGAGGTCCTTAATATCTATAATATCATCCTCACTGGTGATTTAAATGTTTCTCTGTCAGGCACTAAATTTTGGGGAACTCACAGTCATCTTGATCCCTTAGCTGAAATATTGTCTCAGGTTTTTTCAGATCATCATTTGATCAGCATTGCACCTTTCCCACTTTCTCTGACCTGGACCAATCATAGGACGGGGGACGATTTTTTGGGAAAAATATTAGATTGTTTTATTGGGCATGAAAGTGTACTAGAGCTCCTGGGGAATCTAAAATCTTCGGTCATCATGGACTCTTTATCAGACCATTATCCAATCACTCTCTCCTAGCGTTCGGAGCCAACTTGGAAGGGTCTCCCCTTCAAGTTTAATAGGGTTTGGCTTCAAGACCCCAAATAACAGAAGCTCGTCTGAAATATTTGGATGTAGGAAGGGGACCCTTCATACATCTCGTCATCCTCTCTTTTAACCAAGAAGATGAGGATGATCAAAATCAGTACGGGGTCTTGGGAGAAGCGGACGAAGAAACAATTGGTAGCAGAACTTCTTTCTATGGCCAATCAAATTGAAGCCATTCACATTTCCATGGCTTCTTGTAACTCAAGCTCCCAGACTCTCGCACTTCTGGCATCTCTTGAGTGTCAGAAAATTGAGATTCTCATAATACAAGAAATCTCCTGGAAGCTCAAAAGTCAGGTGGTTTTGTTGTGCGAAGGGGACCAAAATATTAAGTTTTTTCATCACTTCACAAACTATAGGAAAAACCATAATTCAATCTGGAAAATTCAGTCCAAGGATGGTATGTTGCTCCATTCCTTGCCGGATATCTCCCAGTAGGAAATTCTATATTTCTCAGAAATTTATAGATGCAAAGAGGGTGTCAATGCATTTGATCAATTTTGAGCAGCGGAACTGTTCCCCCACATGTTCAATGAGGAGTCCAATGGGGAGCTGAATAAGCATGTTTCCAAGGAAAATCTATTAGTGGTTCTTAAATCATTCGCAAAGGAAAAAAGTCCTGGTCCGAATGGATGGCCCGTCGAAATGTATATCCACTTCTTTGATATGATGGGGGGAAATCTCCTCAAGGTTTTTGAAGATTCTAAAAAGCTGGGCAGAATTTCAGGGGACATCAAATCCATGGTCTTAGCTCTTGTGGAGCCTCAATACTGCCTCAATTTTGACATCCATTTTCACTATGTTTCCCTCTTTTTAACAACTCCATGAGCCCAAAAAAGTATTAAGATGCTATCATGGTAAGATATCTTAATGATATATTTTTCATATTTTCAGATTTTTCTAATGATTATAATACAATTTTTATTTAGCCACGGAAAAATTTGTTTCTGTAGCCACCGCTGTGATTCAACAAGTTCCGAGGAATCAATGAAGAATCAAAACATATGGGAAGTTGATGAATGATCTGGTTATGGATCCTATCCTATGTACTTGTCAAAAATCAAGGAATAAAGCACCTAATATCGTGGTCAAAGGGTTGGTCAAAACATGAACCAGAACAAGCGAGCGAGAAAGATTGAGGCTTCACGATTTTCTCTCCACATAGCAAATCGTGAAGCGATGAAATTCATATTTCTGTTTAGAGTTTCATACATAGTTTTCTTAGTCTCCGAATGTGTGAAAGCCTCAAACATTTAATGCAAGATTGTTAGAAATACCAGGTTGTGTAATTATGAAACAAGTTGGAATTATTACAAGATTGTTATGATTTGAAACTTTTTTTTTATTAATTAATTGAAGAAGGAAGTGTTTTAGAATCTTGATGCGTAGCTGTTACACAGCATTTTGTCATCGTCCCTGCAATCCCTCACCCCGCAAATTGGAGGGTATTTCCCATGACCTGTGAGTAGTGTCATACTCTGCAAATACCTTCTTTACATCTTTCTGCATAAGGACATGATTTCTCCTGTTGAAAATTTCCTCAAAAAGCACTCAAAAACCTATGTTTTGGCATTGGCGCAGGTAGCCAGTTCACCCCTCGCGCCAATGGGGAAGATTTTCACTAGAGCCTGCGCCAGTTGGTGCTCTGTCTCTTTTTTGTGCCTGCGCCAGCCTTTTTGGGAATGTTTTTTAACAAATTAGAGGCGGAAGTTTCCTTTAACCACCTCAGGAATGACTCATTGCAAGTGGTTAAACTCGATAAGCCACGGATCTCTTCCTTTAGGAAATGGTTGATGTAACATTCTTTGAATATAGGACTCCCCCAATGATTATAGGGATCCTAACCTCTCCTTCTCCCTCTATATAAACAAGCCTTCTCCCTTTACAAAAGCTATTTGAACTTGGAGAAGAGATATTATAGCTGAGTAATTGCTATAGAGAAGGTTGAACCAAGGAGGATCATGTAGAGAGAGCCCTGTCTGAATTCCCAACGAGCTTTGTGAGACATGCTCCGCTGGAACCCTGCTATGGGAGATGGCAACGTTGAAGCTTGGTTGTACTCTTCCTTCTTTAAATTAATATACTCGACTATGGCATTGATTCCATCTCTGTGTTATGTTTATTTGACGCATTTGATTTAGTCTTCTTCGACTGATTGATAGTTAGGAATGCGAAATAGTATGTTGTGTATCTTCTTTGTTTCTTATGTATGTGGAGGTATCCGGGCATGAGAACGAGTGGATCATGATCTTTCGAATCAAAAGCGAGAAGCAACCATTCTCCTGGATGACACAACAGCGCAGGACCTACGGTAAGTTATCTAACAAGTCTTTGTCCATTCTTAACTAGGAATTGATGTCATAGCGTGTCTCGTTTGTGGCTAGACCCACTCTAGGGCTAGTGGGATCACCTCTGTCCGCAGAGGGGATTTACCTCACCAACAAATTGGCAACTCCACTAGGGATCAGTATGAGTTTTTCTTTCATCCTTAGGTCTTCTTCTTGGTCTTTTCTTGCTTAGCTTGGCTTTTTTGGTTGTTTTGTTGAGTCTATGACCACTGTTCAGCCCCAAAGGATCAGATCTGACCTCTTTTTTTTCCAAAATTTTTCATTTTTATAAGGTTGGCTTGATTGGCATGGTTTCTAGCCTGATAGTCGCGCCCACTAGTGCTTGTTTCCATTTCATCACCCGCGCCATCCCCTGTCTGGTGCGGATTACAGCCAGACAGTCGCGCCATTTCCTGTAGGTGCTAGGGTTTTCCCTGTTTTGGATTTTTTGGTTAGTATTTGTTTTTCTGGGTGTTTTCTTGACTTTATTTGAGTGCTTTGAGATTGTTTGTGACTATGAACAGCCTCCTCCCTTTGGTTGTTTTCCCATTTCTTGTCAGTGTCGTAGCCCTAGGGTTTTGTAATGCCTTGGTATGCTAAGCCTCCTGTAGGAGTTTTGGTCTTTTGTTTTGCAGCCACCTTCATTATTTGCTTGATTGCATTCAGCTCCTTGGATCCGTTTTGAGTGATTTCATTTGATGGGATGAGTCTTGCCTCTTTCATTCAGTTTTTCTTCTTCTCACTCCAAGCATAGCTCACATTGTTTGTATGGGTCTGTTTTGACATCTTTCTTCGATTTGAGAGATTGTGACATTGGTTTGACTTCTTGTCTTGTTTGCTTTTGAGTTGTTTGGATTGTTTCACTTTGACTCTCGCATTGATATTCTCTAACTAGTGTGAAGGTTTATTTTTCATGTCATTTAGTGCACTCTTTGCTCTATTACATTGAAAAATCAAAAAAAAATATTTTTTCTTGCATTCTTGTTTGCATTGTGGAATTGGAAAATCTTTCGCATAACTAGCATTGGGCATTCTAGGAGAGATTTCTCATTTTCATTAGCTTGCATTAGGTACTGTAGTGGATGTTTCTGTGTGTTCCTATTATTTTCTATTGCTTGAAAACTCTTAATTTTTTCATAGATAGCTCTTCATCGAACGAAATGGTATTTTATGGCATGTAGCTTGCATTTAGGGATTCGTGAGATTCAACATTCGGTAGGACCTTGGAATTGAAACATAAATACAATATTGACTTAAAATTTATTCAATTAACCTAAGGTAACATTGAAACCTAACGGAATATTTGGTGGTCTAAGTTAGAGACGTGTTCCGGCATCTTTAAACCTAGTAGTTGCCGCTCGCCATCTGGCTTCAGACAACGCTAGTACGGACTTGTGCTCCCCGTACCGTCGAGTATATAAAGGGAGACCCCTCTAGGTTGCAATCCTTTTATCTGTAGGAAGTCGAGTCTATCGCCTTGTGACCGTGATACACCGAACACAGCAGTCGGGGAGACTACCTGCACGTACGTCAAGTCCTTGGTTGATTTCTCTTTCATTTTTATAACCAAGGTGTATATGGCAGTTCACGGGAACCTGGTACACCCTTTTACCTAGACTACCTAAGAAGTCATTTTTGATCTTTACTGACTCCATAAATTTGAAAAGATCATTGAGCACTTATCCTTTCACGCTCGTTTCAAACTGAAAGAGACTAGAGTCATCTTTGACTATTTCTTGACTCTTAAAACATGAAACAACAAATGTTTGGTTTCAATTTGGTAAAATAAACTACCTAAAATTACATGCCCTTTAAAGTTTGATTACTTGGCCTGTCTTTGTTTGCCTTGGTTTTGAGCCAAGAGTCTTCCTTTTTTATCTTTTTCCCTTTTTTCGTGTGTTACAGTCATAGTGGCGGAACCATCGGTTTCGTCTACTGGTAGTCCTTACACGGATGATTCATCTGAAACTTCGCATACTTCTAGGTTTTCCAAGCTTGAGCAGCCTGTCATCCCATCATAGTACCCCTTTGGAGAACCAGTTGAGTTCCATTGGCCTCTTTCCAATGCTTGGTTTGGGTTTGGGGTCGGGGAACATTTTCCCCCTCTCACATCAGGATCACCGTTTTTGGCTGCTATCATACCTCCTAGCCCCCGTACTCTTTTGCAAGATCTTATGGTGGATTCAGACATGGACTCATCTGGTCCTAACGGCAGTGAGGGAATTCCAATTTATGATGAAGAATACCACCTTTTTCCAGAAGAAATCCATCCAAACCCTACCCAATCTTCACAATCGGTGTTTCTTCCAGCTAGATATAGGTCTTTGGGTCAGATTATAGCCGGTATTGCCTCAATGGCAACATCGACTCCGTCAAGGGGGTCGGTTCTCCCAACATTAGGGATGTCGCCGACGACGCCTATCTCATCAATTCCTTTTGTTACATATGTCCCCACTAGGCCTACTATCTATGTGGTTGCATCGGCACCGGTCATCACCATTCAGTCGTCAGGAGTTTCGGCTTCGGTAGAGACTTCGATTGCCATGGAAATCCCTGACGACCTTTCTTTTAAGGAGTATCGGCTGGTTGTTTAGCAGCAGAGCTCCCAAACTAATCAGTCCTCTCAGGATCTCAATCTTCCTTATTTTTCTCATTATGGAGCGGATCGTACCCCAATTTATTCGCTTCCATTTCACTATGATGAGCACGGAAACCCTATCTATTTGCCTACTCCTGAGGCTTATCAGTACATTAATGGATTCATACCTACCTTTCCTGTGCAACCTTATAACCAACAAGGACAACCTTACAGAGACAACCTTTGGTTCAGCAAGGATATGCTTTCGGCCCGCAAGGACAACCCTTCCAGGGACAACCTTCGACCCAGCAAGGATATGCGTACGACCCACAAGGGCAACCCTTACAGGGACAACCTTCAGTCCACCAGGGATTGTTTTATGGCTCGCAAGGTTAGCCTTACAATCCTCAAGGTAAACCTTTACAAGCTCAGCCTCTGTTCCAACTAGGACAACCTCAAGGACCAGCCGGGCAACCGGTATATCAACCCTGACCTTCATACGGTTCTGGGGGGGAAATCCATCCATCTCAACCTTTGGTGCAACCTCAATAGCCATATTTTCCAATTGGTCCAAATTTTTCACAGCCAGGACCATCTTATGGTCTTGCCACAGATCAACCTGGTTATCAGGCACAACCTGGCCCACCACAATCGTCAAGCCAACCTGCTCAGCAGGGGCAACTTGGTGACCCTCATCAATCAGGTCAACCTGTTCAACCAAGACAACCTACACAGCCTGTTAACCTTGCTCAGTCGCCACTCTATTCTATGCCACATCCAAATCAACCTATGTGCCCGACCTTTTCAACTCAGCAGGGCCCCACTTATCAACAGCCCGTTCGACCCCAAGGCGGTTATTTTCCTCACGGTCAATATCGACCGATTTAAAACCCGCCTCAAGGCTCTGCTTACTACCCTCAACCGCCAGGCTATACTTATACTCCGCAGCAGAATCTTTACGCTGCTCAATCGGGACCCTCGTATACTCAGAATCAGTATCCTGGTTATCAACCCCTGTATCCTAATTCTCAGCCGTCATATCAACCGAATTATCCGGCTTATACCCCTTATGGTCAGAATCCTCTGAGAAAAAACCAATGGGGGCAGATTTATACTCAAACAGGATGGAATATGGGTACGGGTCCTTATCGAGGACCTGTTATGCCTTTTAACTTTCAGTTACCTTTTCTCGCCATGTTGGAGTTACCAGATGTGTCCAAATTGACAAAGATCCCATTCTTCATCATCCTTTTTGGCCTTCGGTTCCAACGAAGGTTCCAGGTGATTGTCCCAAGTTTGAGGGAAAGTCTTGAGAAGACCCCCAATCACACGTCATGAGATACCATTTATGGTGTTCTTCCAATTCTTGGGTGGATGACTCTGTCCGTCTTCGTCTTTGCTAGCGCACTCTTACCGGTGCTGCTACTAAGTGGTATATCGAACTGCCTCGTGGTATATTTCAAGATTTCAACACTCTCTCTATGGCATTCTTGACTCATTTCCAGTTTCCGGTTTGTTATGAAGCCGGGACGCATCTCCTAACATCCTTGAAACAGGACCGGGCTACCCATATCTCGGACCACATTCATGAATGGAGATGGTGTCATCGCCTGATCAAGTTTGAAATTCCTGATCAGCTTCTTACTCATTGGTTCACTACCTCTTTTGTCAACCAGATTTTGAAAGACATCGCCATGGGGGCATGTGTAACCGAGGAGCAAGCCATTTCTCATGCCCAGTACCTTGATTTATTTTACTCTCAATTGAGCTTTTTTTATGACATCTTGATTGAAGCTCCATGACCTAGGACCTCTAAAGCACCGGCTACCGCATCGGTTGATGGCGTTATTGGTTTTGTATCTCATACTTCGTGCAAGTCTTCCAATGGGAAGCAGAAATTTAATTCTTCCAATACTTTTTCTCCTCATTCTACCCCGGATTCTGGTAAAACCTCGAAGGTCAACGTCGTTCATGCCAATCCTGTAGACAATACTTCCAAGGGGAAAAAGAAGGGCAAAGGCAAGGCCAAAGCTGATGCCTCGAAACTGGAATCGTCTAAACCTCGTGCTGATGATGGTTCACAGCGAAAGCCGAAGTATCCTTGTCTGATTTGTGAAGAGGATCACTACACTAAGTATTGTCCTCAACGATCCGAGGTTATTCAATTGCTCAAAGGCACTAAGGGAAATCCTGTGGTCCTTAAAGAATTTTTCCCATCTCAGTAGACCCAGATGGTTGATCAATCGTCACCATCTACGTCATTTGGCTCTCAAGTATTCATGATGAACAGTTCTACACCCATTTCCATCACTACTTGGTCGAAATATTATGCTGGATCATGGTAGGCAGCCAGGAAAGAGATCGCCAATGGTCCTCCTCCCCCACCTGCCTCTAGTCCTCTTGAGATTGAAAGGCCCAATGCTGAACCCATTGTACAGCCACCTTCTAAAGGTGTTCTCCGGAAATCTTCAAATAATCCTAACACCCGTGCTGCTTAGCATTACAGTATTGTTGAGGATTTAGCACAGGCACCATCCGCAATGTCCGCGTTGGAATTCCTCCAAAGTTTTCTGTCTCAATGGAAGGCGTTATTATCTACAATCGGCGGTATCGATCCTGTTGATTCTAGTCTTCTCACTTTCGACTTAGAGAATTTCGTCCCCCGCCTTCCGCACCGGATTGCGCTAGTCATACAAGTCGGTATTAATGGTCTCAATATCCATAGGGCCATTGTAGACGAAGGTGCATCTACCTGCGTCATGTCATCTACTTTCTGGAAGGCTATTGGCTCTCCAGCTCTGACTTCATCACCCAATTCCCTTGAGGCATTTGATGGAAGGGAATTGAAACCCTTGGGTGTTCTCGCTAGCTTACCAATCACGTTACAAGTAAATACGGTCAACGTTGAAGTATAATTTGTTGACGCTAAACTCAATTACAATCTTCTACTTGGTCGCAGTTGGACTCATGCCATGCTGTGTGTTATGTCCACCCTCTTTCGACTTCTAAAGTTTCCCCACGAGGAAAAAATCATTACTGTCGATAAATTTTCATTCTTTACCTCGTCTTCTGAGAACAACATGCCATACATGGATCAAATTCCTAATCCCCCTGACAGTATAGGGCCGGGTCTTTTCAAAGATCCCGCTCTCATGGGTATTTTTCCCTTTCCACCACCAAATATCGTTCAAGTAAATATGGTCTCTCGGTCAGATGACCCTTGGATCGTCCCTTCACCTGAACAGTTTGATTCATTTGGGGATTTGATACCGCTTAGTCCAATTGAAATCGATTATTGTGAGCTCACGGCTGCATCCAGTTCTCCCCCTTCTGAAGGTGCTCCTTTGAGCATGGCTCTTGACGTTTATTCTCAATCCCCCTTGCTCGGAAATGCCAATTCATAAGATCCTCTGAAAGAAGTGTTTCCATCCGATGAAGCTATTATGGAAACCATGTCTTTCAAAGATCTACCATGGAGCGATGCACATCATCGTTCCTCGTTTATGCCCTACCTCGGGGCGATGTCTGATTGTCTTAAGCGTTTTGCATCCCAAGTTCCTTCTCTACCACTTCAAACGCCTATCTTGACACATGAAGTCTTCGCGGAAGGTAACTTGGGTAATATCACTCAAACAATGCCTATCGAAATTTCCATGAAACCGGGAATGTTCGAGAACATCCATGTGGGAGTCACTTGTTCTTCAGATGAAGTCCAAGTGTACGCTAGCATTTTTCGTGAATTTCGTGATGTTTTCACCTAGTCATACGAGGAGATGCCTAGTATTTGTTAGGAATCTGTAATCAACAATATTGGAAAAGTCCGATCACAGAAACAACATCATTTCAACCAACTTTGGGATTCTAGGATCTAGCCCTCCTGAATCCGGAGAGGGATCTCTCCAATAAGTGCAAAGATGGATTTGTCTTTGAAGTTTGGGGTAATGATTTTAGGCTAGTTCTGAACGCCAAGGGTTTTTTTTTGTTTTTGGATGGTTGAGCATGAATACTGATTAAGGTGGAAAGAGCTAAGTGCAAAGAGTTTCAAAGGTGAAAATTTGCAAGTGAATAGAACAGCTAGGCTAAAGAGATAGATATAACGCTGGTTTTTAGTCCATTGGGCTATGGAGTCATAACAGGGCTTTAATTGAGAAACAACATCAAGAGTGATCCAAGGGGCAAGTCATCTACATCACAAGATTATTGAGATTTAAATGATGGAATGGGAACAATAAAGTGTTGGAGAGGTGGAAACTGATAATAATTTCACAAAGGATTTATAGTCAGTCCAAACAAGAAAAGCCTCTTAAGTAATTGTTTAAAACCAACCAAGTGCAGGGCTAACCATTGACTTCTTGGGCAGGTTTGTATTAAAGCAGTTTAATTGACAAACAATCCAGTAATCCACATAATTACCTTCAGAAAGTATGAAAACATATAAGAGAAGACAGAGTATAAACTTAAGATCAGATAAAGTACTTTTAAACCTAGTCTGCTTTCAGTTAACACCAAGGGAAACTTTCAGAATCTGCCTTTGGAGAATAGAAGCTAGAAACAGGGCAAACCATCACTTTTCTAGTCTAAATTTAATAAGAAAATAAGGAAAATAACTTCCAAGAACAATGTTTAAAGAAAACAGTAGAACGAGGGAACTCCAACATTCCTAACTGCTTAAACTATATTAAATCATTCTAAAATAAACAATTGGAGGAAAGCATTGAGATAAATCTTTTCAGTCAGAGAAGGTTACTGATGTACAGTAGGTCCTAACTCTATAAACGTTGTTCTTTATCAGAGAATACTGAACAAATGTGACATACATAGAAGGAAAACAATAACAAATAAAGGGGCACTTCCCCAGTGATATAGACCAGGATCCCAAGAAACAGCTTGTTTATTGATGTCAAACCAGTTACAGTACTCAGGTCCAATGTTTCATTTCAGCAATCATCTTCACTATCCAGCCTAACAAAACTAACACAAACAGAGCTGCAAGGGCCAGTGAACACTATTTACAGATAGAAGTCTCAAGCTCAATTCTATTTCAAAGTTCTACAACCAAACGTTTCTCATCTTCTATAGAAGTATTTATAGAAGGATGAGGAGGTGAGATCTAACAAAAGATCTTAAGGACAATTAATACAAAGTGATGACTTCCCGGCCTTTGAAGGGCTCGATGACGAAGTTTACAGGTGTTTCACTGTATTAACTGTTTTACAATTAATATCAAAGCTCGGTGGGAGCTTTATTGATTTTTAGACTCTATCTAGGATGAAATAACTCCGTTGATATTTGTTTGCATTAGTTTCCTTAGCGGAATTAATTTCTTGGCTGCGCTGTGAGGCAGATATTTTCTTGATCAATAACTTTGGCCTCTGTTTGAATGGTTTGAGGAAACAGGTGCCTCTGTGGTAGCCGCGAGGGATCAATTCGCCTCAAATGTTACGGTGGAGGCCTTTCTATCTGTTCAACACTTATGATGTTCTTTTAATGGTGTTTTAATTTTGGGAATTAGGCTTTTGATAATCATTCTTAGCCGTAATTCAAAAATATGTCTTCAATATTCATTCTTCTGTGCTATGTCTTCAAAAACTGATACTCTTTTGAATGTGATTTAAATCACAGTGTCTTGTCGATGTGCAGGTCGCACAGGTCTCTTCAGATATCAATGCTCATAGAGCATCGATGAAACATAGATCTTGGAACCTGCGAACGGCTTCTTTTGATGAATCAAAGGCACAGGAAATTTCTTTCCCGGCCTCTGAATTTCCTTTGTTACAATGAAAAACCATTTATCCCTGCAAATATACACAAAATATTAGAAAATCCTGCAATTTTAGGTTTAACTGCTTCAGAAGGCGAGGAAGGAGCGTACCCGTTGGATGAAAGCATCCAACGGTGGAGATTTATTTTGGAGGAGGTCAAAGAAGAGCAAGGGAATGAACAAGACGGGGTGATTTTGGACCATCCGATCTGGACACATGGACGGTCTAGATCTAATCAGAGGATCGCAATCGGGGGATCGCAATCGGGGGTGGCAAGAAAAAACACCGATCGAAAGTTGCGATGCAATGTGGCGCAAACCGTTGATCTTAGGATTAGATCAACAGAGGGAGATGTATTGGGGGATCAAAATCGGAAGTCAGAAGTGAAACAATGTGATTGCATGATCAGAGAAAAGGCCAATGCGATTGCGCGATCGGGCCATCGCAATCGGCGGTAGTAAACTTTAAACCGCACCAAAGGAAAAATTTCGATGCAATTGGGTGCTTCGGGACTTTGAAACTTGGTCCCGGGGAAAGTTATATGAAACAAAAAGGCAGGGGGGGATTTTAATATATATAGGTCCTAATCGCATCGGAAAATTTTGATGTGGCCTTTTCAATCTACCCATTGTAATTCCCCAATGCGATTGCGCGATCGGTCTTTTTAATCTACCCATTTGATTTTTAGCACGTGATTTTAACATATTAGATCAAAATTTTAGATAAATGGGTTTTCAGGTTTTACAAAGGAAAAAGCGGATCGAGAAAAAAATATTACAAAGTTTTAAGCGCCAAAGGCGGGCCCACGAGATATTTATACAAAGGCTAATCGCATTGGAGTTTATATGTGACACGAAACTTATGCACCATGAAATTTTCCGATGCAATTGAGCACCTGGGATCTTTAACACTTCATCCCAAGTGAAAGTTATATGGAGTAGCGAGGTGGGGGGCGGAGTTTATATATATGCCCCAATCGCATCGGAACTTTTGATGCGGGTCTTTCAATCAACCCATTTTCAAATTCTTCCGATGCGATTACGCGATCGGTCTTTCAATCTAACCATTTTTATATTAACACGTGAGTTTAACATATTAGATCAAAAGTTTATATAAATGGGTTTTCTGGTTTTTTCAAAGAAAAATAACGTCGGGGAAGAAATATTACAAGGTTTTATATGAAAAGGCCCACGGGTTATATGAAAAGATAATGTGCTCGAGGTTTCAAAATACGAAGGCTAATCGCATCGGAGTTTTGTAATGGCACAAAGACTCACGCACTTGGATCTTTCCGATGCAATAAGCCCCGAACAGGGTTAGCACTTGGTCCCAGCCCCAAAGCGTATGGTGGGGAAGAGGTTAGGACTTAGCCCAAAGGGGCTTAAGCCTTATGCAAAACATGTATTTTTTATGAAATTTTTCAAGGTTTTCAAATGGATTTGGGGGTTTCGGTAAGGTTAAAGAGAGAGTCTTTAACTTTGTAAAAGTGATTTTCTTGAAGGGAAGAAAAGAAATCATGAAAAAAAAGGATTTTTATGGAGAAAAAAGGGAGCAAATGAAGGTTATATTTGAGTGGGAGAAGGGGGAAAATGATGGTTTTTCAGCAATCTTCTCTCATGAAATTAGCAGAATTTCTGAGTATAAAATGGGAAGATTTTGGATAGAGGTATGAGGCCTTCAAGAGTCTTCAAGAGCCAACACTTTTTCGTAATAAAATTTGTTCTTTGAAGGCTCAAAAATTCTTAGCCACCTTTTTCTATAACAAATATTATAGGTGGCTAACAGTGGCTCCAATTGGGGATGATGCCTTCTTGAAGGCATCAAGAACTTCAGACTTACATTCTCTGGGAGGCTGACCTATGCCTGATCCATTGGGCTACCCTTCCTTTGTTGGGATGATATTCTCTGAAAACATACTAGCAGCTATGAAAACAATGGACCTTCATCAATACAAACTTTCTACCTACCCAATCCTACTGATCTAGCATTTTTTCTTCATCAGAGTGCACTTCGATTGGCAAACTCTTTTCTCAACATTTTATTCTTTTTAAAGCAGGAAATCTAATCTGTTTCTACTCCTTATTTCTCCATGGACTCAGATTAAATAGTTCAGCCCATATGATTCTCTACCTATTCTATCAGTCTGTTAGGATTAAAAAGTCTAACAGATTTTTTATTCTCTAAATTCTACAACAGAAATTTAAAAAGCATTCAAGTCAGGATTAAACATTCTAACTTGATGTTGGTCCATGGCATGAAAGACAAGCTGCACATAGACATTTATTTTTCAGAAAATTGAATCAAAATGGAAGGCTTAAGATCTGAAAATTTCTCATCATGGCCTTCTCTTTTTACAGCTATGTTTTGGCTCTTGTTTGAGCTATTTTTATTCTATCAACTGGTTCAGATTTTGATCTAATTAGAACCAGATTCACTTCTTTTTGACTCAGAAAAATAAAACAGATTTGAGTCATTTCTTTTTGAAACTTTAGGTTCAAATTTTGATTTTGTTTGAACTTTTAATTTCTATCCTAAACTATCTACTGATAAGCCAAGATTAAACAGTTTGTCAAATTGAATTCACTATCCTATCAACAGAAAATTTAAAGCTAATTAGTCAAGTTTAGGTTGTTTGACTAACTAGAAGTGTGTTATTTAGGAGTGGCATTTAAGCTTGCACACTTTCAGAATTTGTTTCTCTTTTTTGGTATGGGGCTATACCTTTCTTGTTTTCACAATTTGCCCTCTTTTCTTTCTTTATTTGTTTTTGTATTTTTGATTTTTCTAACTTTGAATGAAATGGTGGATGAGATATTTATAATAATAAAAAAAAGATAAAAAAAGGCTTCAAAACATAGCATTGATTAAGAGAAGTAATGCTTAAGCATCATGTCATTGACAGGACCCCCAAACAATTCTGCTCCATTCAACTCCTGCAAGAAAAACGCATTGCTACCAGCAGTTGAATGAATAGAGTAAGGGCCAAGCCATAAGTTGTCAAATTTTCCATGCTTGCCCCTTTCTTCTCTTCTTGAATCCCATTTTAAAAATTTGTCCCCAATATTGAAATTGCTAGCCTTTTTTCTTCTGTCAAAAAGCTTTTTAATGTTGTCCTCCTTCTGCAATGCTTTGTTATAAGCTTCCTCTCTGGTTTGCTGAAGATGAATGGTCTAGTTTATTCTTCTGATCATGTCATTTTCTTCAGTTTGTAACTCTTGAATCAACTTCATTACTGGTACACCAAGGTTGTTTGGAAAAATTGCATCAGTACCATACACAAGCTGAAAATGTGACATACCAATAGATTTCTTCAAATTCAATCTGTCAGCCCAAAGTGCATGAACCAGCTTTGTGTGCCAAGACTTTTTGTTTTCCTCCAATAGTTTCTTGATTATGTTCACTAAGCTTTTATTTGAGGATTCTGCAAGTCCATTACCTTGGGGGTAATAATTCATGGAATGCCCCAATGTTATCTGATATCCATGACAAAACTCAACCATCTTCTTTGATCCAAATGCTGTTGCATTATCAGTGATAATCTTGGTAGGACAGCCAAATCTAGAGAGAATATTATTCTCCATAAATTTTATGATAATTGAATCATTGGCCTGTCTACAAGGTATGGCTTCTATCCACTTAGTGAAATAGTCTGTGGCAGTGAGAATCCATCTATGCTGGGCAGAAGATGGGGGATGGATTTCTCCTATGAAGTCAAGTCCCCACTGTTGAAAAGGGGCTTCAACAGTGATTGGATGTAGAGGTAAGGGTAACAGTTTTATTTTTCCTTCAAAAAGTTGACATTTATGGCAAGATGTGATCATCTTATGCACATCATGGAAAAGAGTAGGCCAATAGAAACCAGCCCTCAAAATTTTGTTGGTTGTTGTCTTCCAGTATAAATGACCTCCACACTCTCCTTTATGGAACTGGTATTTAACCTTCTCTGCATCAAACTCAGGCAAACAATTAAGAAATACACCACTTGCATTTTTCCAATAAAGACATCTATCTATAATGCAATAGTTTACAACTTTTAACTTTAGGAACCTTGCCTTTGTTTTTGTCAAACTAGGATGTGTATTTAAATTAAGCAAAACATAAATAATATCAGCATACCAAGGAGAATTCATAAAATTATCTTCAACCATAGGAGTTGAGAATTATTCTTGGTCATCCAAAACATCAATCATATTAATATCAAGAACTTTAAAATTTGATTCAGCCATTAATCTAGCTAGACCTTGGTCTTTGATGAGTTTAGTGGGTTTTATCTCTAAATCATATTCAAGAATAATAGCAATCCACTTACCTTTCTTACCATCTGGGTCTTGTGTTATAATGTCTTTAACAACTGAATTTGGGACGAAGGCAATGATGTGTGAGTGAAGGATGTACACCCTGAAGTCTTTCAAAGCTTTAACCAAAGCAAAATCTTGCTTCTCCATAATGTTATACTTCAAAGGGGCATCCCTCAATGCCTTAATAAAGAATGCAATAGGCTGCTCTTGTCCTTGTGGATTTTTCTGCAAAAGGACAGTAGCTATGGTATGTTCTAATGCAAATGAAAAAATATAAAAATATTTTGAAAAATCAGGATTTATAAGAACCGGTGTTTTGGTTAACACTTGTTTCACCAGTTCAAAGGACTTCTTTGCTTCCAAGGTCCATTTTACCCCTTGCTCCTTTTTTAACATGTTTGTGATATTTCTAAGGAGCTCAGCCAAGTTGGGGATGAACCTTCTCAAAAATTTAATCTTCCCGATGAAAGATTGCAACTCTTTGATGTTTCGAGGATGAGAGATTTGCAATATGGCCTCAATACTCTTTAGATCTATCTTTATACCCTCCTCAGAAATAATGTGCCCAAGAATTTTACCTTCTTGGATACCAAATAGTGTCTTCTTAGGGTTCAAAGATATCCCAAACTTCCTGCACTTCTCAAAAACCTTTCTTAAATGTTCTAAGTGCTCTTCATCTGTTTTTGAAAACACAGTAACATCATCAAGATAGATAATGATGAAGAAGCCCAATTCCTCCAAGAATTCTATGTCCATGGCTCTTTGAAAAGTTGCTCCAGTATTCATTAGACCAAAAGGAATCTTGACATACATGAAAGTGCCCCATGGTGTAGTAAAAGTTGTCTTTAATTGATCAGCAGGGTGGACTAAAATCTTATTGTACCCTGAATAGCCATCAAGAAAAGAAATTCTTTTAGACCCTAACACCCTTTGTAAAATATGATCCATCTTGGGTAAAGGGTAGTTGTCTTTTAATGAAGCTTTGTTTAAGTCTATAAAGTCTATACAAATCTTGATTTCTCCAGTTTTCTTCCTAACAGACACCAGATTAGATACCCATTTAGAATATCTAACAGGGACAATAATACAAGCATCATACATTTTCATGATCTCCTTCTGAACCAATGGTAACTGGACAGGGTTTATTCTGTGCAGTTTATGTTTGAATGGTTTTTTGTTTTCTTTGAGGGGAATTTTTGTGTTGTATTATTATTTCTTTGAGGGGATTTAAGATCTTCGTAACTCCATGCAAAAACATCAGAGAACTCTTTAAAAAGCTCGATGTATTTAAGTTTAATTTGAGCCGGTAAAGTCTTGGATAGTTTAATCATTTTTGGCTTAAGTTCGCTGCCAATATTACACTCTTCCACTTTGGTCTCTACAGGTTCCAGTTTTGGTTTATTCGCCACATCGTTAAAATCAAACAACTCTTCTAAAGGGGCCAGACCCTTAGGCAAACTTTCATCTTTAGAGTGCAGAGTTTCTAACTCCTCTGTTTCAAACTCTGCATTCATTTCTGTTTCGCTTTCAAGTTTGCTAGATAACAGGTTTATATTGGCAAGTTCAGGAGATGGTTCTTTTTCATCAAGAAAATTTTCTTCCTTGCAGTTTGTTTCATAGTCTAAGTCCGAACCATTTAGTTTGAATTCATTTTTGAATTGCATGAAGTCTTCTATTTTTTTGTCATTGTCAAACACCTGCCAATACTTCTCATTATCAGGCATAGCTAGTCTAAATTTTATCTGAGTTGTGCAATCTTTGGTGTTATATGGCGTTAAGCATGTTCTAGCTGTAAAGGCCAAATTGTGGGCCGCAATATTTCTTCTTGTTGGGACAAAAAACAGCTTGGATTCCTCGAATGTTTTCAAAAGGTCCATGACATCATTTCGGTAGGCCCTGAGTCTGGGATGATTTGTGTTATACTCCCTAATGACCTACCTAATAACTAACTCTGAATCCCCGTGAACTTTAATTCTTTTGGCTCCTATCTTTTTCAACAAACGTAATCCTAGGAGAAGGGATTCATATTCTGCTATGTTATTGGAACACTGAAAGTTTAATGTACAGGAAATACATTCGGTGTGGTTTTTTTCAGTGTTAGTAATCCAGACACCTACCCCAACATTGTTCTTAGTGCAGGATCCATCAAAATACATACTCCACAGAGGGTTGTTCTTAGTTTCATCCTGGTTACTGTCCTCTTCAACTAACGTGCTCAAAGGTGGTTGTGGAAACTCAGCACTTAGTTGTATTTGTTTTGATTCCCCAAGATTTGCGCTCATTTGAGGGTTGTTTTCTTTAGTGTCCAGGTTTAAAAGCAAATGACGCATGACCTGTAGTTCAAGACTTTTGTTTAGTTTGCTAATGTTTTCAAACACAGCAAACTGTTTTAACATTTCTACGTTGTGTTCCTCTTCCTCCCTGTCGACCGTTAATCCCATTAAAGTGACTTGTTCACCAAGTGTTTCATCATTAAACATAATAAAAGAATCAAGGCCTATAGTTACAAAATACAAGGGAGATTTTTGTGGTCTGTCTTGACTTGTAACTGTGAATTTCATATGGGACTCCCTGTAAAGTCTTCTATTCTGATTGAAAATAGGAATATTTGCATAGGTCATGTCCATTTGCATAGTCCCTTGTAACTTAGCCTCCCAAGATCTTGATAATAACATTCCATAATTTGGGGGCACATCAGCCACAACAATATCCATGACTAAACATTTCGCTGGAATTTGGGCTAAGTTAACACAGAGGTCTTTGATTAATCCTAAACATTTTACTCTGCTGGAATCAAAGGAGTAAAGGTATTTGTAAGGTCTGGTGATTTCTAAACCAAGGCTCTCCATCACAGATTTAGGCATTAAATTATGAGAGGCCCCAGAGTCATGCATAGCATTGTGAAAAAATTTTTCATGAACGTTTAAACTCACATAAAAGGGAGGAACAGGTCCCTCTTGATATCTACCTTCAATCTTAGGACCAAAAATCAGCTCGGGTTGGTCATCATTAAGATTGACTGTGTCCTCATTTTCTTCTATTTTTAAAGCCTTCAAAATTTGGGTTCTATATACATGTTGGGCAGCTAACTCAGTCAAGGGAACAGAGATTTTGATTTTTGAAATTTCCTGCTCCAGGCTTAAAGGAATTTGACTCTTCAAAGTGATGGTCTCAGCCTTATTAGTTGTCACTTTATCAGCAATATCAGCTTGCTGATTTGTTTTATTTACACTTGACAAAAAAAAATTCACAGGAGTACTAGCTGAAGTGTTAGCACTACTAAGGTATGCACTCTAACTTTCATTGTTTTGAGTGTCTTTCTCTTTTCCTTTATCAGAATTTACAACCATTGTTTTATCCTTTTGTTTGACAACTCTAGGCTTGGTTGTAGTGTTGTTTTGTGAATATTTGTTAGAGGTTTTGTTGTTGGGGGTCTGTTGACTATTTTTGCTTCGAAGTTCGTATTCTCTTTGAGACTCTATGATGACATTTTCCATGTATTGATAATCATTTTCATCATCATCTCTTTTGTCATCATAAGGTGTGTACAGACCTTTTTTTCTATCATAATGAATCTCAAACTCATCATTATCTACCCCCAGCATGTTGATACCATCTTCCTCTGCTATTTTATCTATTTCCTCAACCTCACTTACATAGTTTTGATGAAAGGGAGGAGTGATCTACTGATCATATTCCCTAGGTCTGTTTGGAGGTTGGTTCCTTCTAAAATTCTGATTCTGGTTCTGGTTTCTATTTTGAGGAACAGTTTGATTTTGGCTTGCTTGTGCTCTCTTAATTATGCTCATCTCTTTCATCATTTCTTCCATCATTCTCTCCATCTTTGAGTTGTAAGTAGAAGGTGTGGATTCCTCTCTAAAATATACTCTCTTTTTAGTTTTCATTCTAGCTCTCTTCTTCATTAAGTTGACTTCCACAGAAAGAGCACCTTTTTGCATATCTTCAAGAGTTGCAAAATCTCTCTCTCTCAGCTGATAGGTCATGTCAAAGTCAAACCCTTCAGGAAAATTGTTTAAAGATGAGCCCTGTGGAGGTTTTAGTTCTGGTGAAAGTGCATTATACACACTATTGAATCTAGTGCAGTAAGCTTGCACACTTTCCCCAGCGTTTCTATGGAGGTTCTTGTAATCATAAAGGACTTGGAGAGGGTTTTTATTTACTTCCCATTTGTTTAAGAATGTTTTATGAAAGGCTTGGAGATCATTAATACTATGGGGGGCTAAGCCTTTGAACCATTTTCTTACTTCTCCCCCTAAGCTCTGAGCAAATCACCTAAGCTTGACAGAATCATCATCAATTTAATTTCTTTCAAAGTAGTCATTCATCTTATCCACATGTTGTGATGCAGTTGTAGCATTGCTAGCATCATATAATGGAATTCTGGACTGATAGTCCTGTGGAAGATTGACTAATGGTGCATGAAGGACTAGGGGAGCATACCATGCTGCCATGATATGTGGTGGGGGTGGATTCACAAGGAGTGCATTAACAACAGGAAAAATTGGCTGAAGTGGAGTGGTTTGAACAGTGGATGTAGGATGAGCAAAAGTGGATGGACCAAGAATAAATTTTTGAGCTGATCTTGGATGAGAGACACCTAAGTTTTGAAGGAAATGTAAATCAGGAGGTGTTGTTTCTCTGCTACGAAGACGTTCACTTGTTTCAAGAGATGATAGTGAAGACTCATAATCTAACTGATCTAAATCACCAAGAGACCTAGTTCTAAATGGATTTACTAAGTCAACTTGAGATTTTTGTAGAGCTGAAAGATTTTCAGGAACTGAATTAGCTCTCAAGGGTGATCTGAAAACAGTTGATAATTTAATCTTAAGAGACTTCCTAAGGATACCTTCTGGGTTATCAAATACTTCAGGTGGATCAGGGTCAGGATAGGCTCTAGTGTGAATCTTTCTAGGAGCCACTATGTTGTGTTTCTCAAACCCAAATCAACAAGACAAGTTCAACCAGGTATGACAATATTTGAGAGGTTAACTAGTCTGTTTTACAAAAAAATTCAATCCTGCAGTCTTCTGACTAAGTTTGAAAGATATTATACTGATAAGGGTTCTTCCAAGTGGAGTCTTAAGGTCTGTTCAGAATTGTGGAGCTGCCAGGTGGAAAGTTTTAGCTCTTTTGGAGGTAAAAGGTTTTATGGTCCACCACCAAGTTTATTTGATACCAATCTGAAATATTTTTAGGTATTTCCGAGTTATTTTTCAATTGTATGGTTTTTAAGAATATCCTAACTCTGTTTCAAAACCTAGCTACTGTTATGAGACAAAGACAGATTACTCTTATGGCTAAGCCAGCTGATCTTTCGAGGTTTAGCTAAAGACTTACGGGAATCCTAGGGTCTACCTAGTTTGTCACTGTTTCAAACAATTTATACCATGATTACCTCTCTTAGGTAGTGCTTGAAAAGGCTTGTTTTTACTCTCAAAGTTTTATAAAAATGAAAATGACTCTGGGTTTGAATCCCTAGCGGAGTCACCAGAAATGTTAGGAATCTGTAATCAGCAAGATTGGCAAAGTCCGATCACAGAAACAACATTCTTTCAACCAAATTTTGGATTCTAGGATCTAGCCCTCCTGAATCCGGAGAGGGATCTCTCCAATAAGTGCAACGATGGATTTGTCTTTGAAGTTTGGGGTAATGATTTTAGGCTAGTTCTGAACGCCAAGGGTTTTGTTTTGTTTTTGGATGGTTGAGAATGAATACTGATTAAGGTGGAAAGTCCTAAGTGCAAATAGTTTCAAAGGTGAGAAGTTGCAAGTGAATAGAACAGCTAGGCTAAAGAGATAGATATAACGCTGGTTTTTAGTCCATTGGGCTATGGAGTCATAACAGGGCTTTAATTGAGCAACAACATCAATAGTGATCCAAGGGGCAAGTCATCTACATCACAAGATTATTGAGATTTAAATGATGGAATGGGAACATTAAAGTGTTGGAGAGGTGGAAACTGATAATAATTTCACAAAGGATTTATAGTCAGTCCAAACAAGAAAAGCCTCTTAAGTAACTGTTTAAAGCCAACCAAGTGCAGGGCTAACCATTGAATTCTTGGGTAGGTTTGTATTTAAGCAGCTTAATTGACAAACAATCCAGTAATCCACATAATTACCTTCAGAAAGTATGAAAACATATAAGAGAAGACAGAGTATAAACTTAAGATCGGATAAAGCACTTTTAAACCTAGTCTGCTTTCAATTAACACCAAGCGAAACTTTCAGAATCTGCCTTTGGAGAATAGAAGATGGAAACAGGGCACACCATCACTTTTCTAGTCTAAATTTAATAAGCAAATAAGGAAAATAATTTCCAAGAAAAATGTTTAAAGAAAACAGTAGAACGAGGGAACTCCAACATTACTAACTACTTAAACTGTATTAAATCATTCTAAAATAAACAATTGGAGGAAAACATTGAGATAAAGCTTTTCAGTCATAGAAGGTTACTGATGTACATCAGGTCCTAACTATATAAACGTTGTTCTTTATCAGAGAATATTGAACAAATGTGACATACATAGAAGGAAAACAATAACAAAGAAAGGGGCACTTCACCAATGATATAGACCAGGATCCCAAGAAACAACTTGTTTATTGATGTCAAACCAGTTACAGTACTCGGGTCCAATGTTTCAATTCAGCAATCATCTTCACTATCCAGCCTAACAAAACTAACACAAACAGAGCTACAAGGGCCAGTGAACACTATTTACAGATAGAAGTCTCAAGCTCAATTCCATTTCAAAGTTCTACAACCAACCGTTTCTCATATTCTACATAAGTATTTATAGAAGGATGAGGAGGTGAGATCTAAAAAAAGATCTTAAGGAAAATTAATACAGAGTGATGACTTCCTGCCCTTTGAAGGGCTCACTAACGAATTTTACAGGCGTTTTAGTGTATTAATTGTTTTACAATTAATATCAAAGCTCAATGGGAGCTTTATTGATTTTTAGACTCTATCTAGGACGAAATAACTTCTTTGATATTTGTTTGCATTAGTTTCCTTAGTGGAATTTATTGCTTGGCTGCGCTGTGAGGCAGATATTTTCTTGATCAATAACTTCGGCCTCTATTTGAATGGTTTGAGGCAACAGGTGGCTCTGTGGTAGCCAAGAGGGATCAATTCTCCTCAAATGTGACGGTGGAGGCATTTCTGTCTGTTAAACAATTATGATGTTCTTTTAATGGTGTTTTAATTTTGGGAATTAGGCTTTTGATAATCATTCTTAGCCGTAATTCCAAAATTTGTCTTCAATCTTCATTCTGCTGTGCTATGTCTTCAAAAATTGATACTCTTTTGAATGTGATTTAAATCATAGCGTCTTGTTGATGTGCAGGCCGCATAGGTCTCTTCCCGGTATCAATGCTCATAGAGCATCGACGAAACATAGATCTTGGAACCTGCGAACGACTTCTTTTGATGAATCAAAGGCATAGGAAACGTCTTTCCCGACCTCTGAATTTTCCTTTGTTACAACGAAAAAACATTTATCCCTGCAAATATACACAAAATATTAGAAAATCCTGCGATTTTAGGTTTAACTGCTTCAGAAGGAGAGGAAGGAGTGTAGTGTTTGGATGAAAGCATCCAACGATGGAGATTTATTTTGGAGGAGGTCAAAGAAGAGCAGGGGAATGAACAAGATGGGGTGATTTTGGACCATTCAATCTCGACACGTGGACGGTCCAGATTTAATCGAAGGATCGCAATCGGGGGTGGCAAGAAAAAACATCGATCGGAAGTTGCGATGCGATGTGGCACAGACCGTCGATCTTAGGATTAGATCAACGATGGGAGATGTATCGGGGTATCGCAATCGGAAGTCAGAAGTGAAGCAATGCGATTGCATGATCGAAGAAAAGGCCGATGTGATTGTGCGATCGGGCCATCGCAATCGGAAGTAGTAAACTTTAAACCGCACCAAAGGAAAAATTTTGATGCTATTGGGTGCTTCGGGACTTTGACACTTGGTCCCAGGGAAATTTATATGAAACAAAAAGGTAGGGGGGGGAGTTTAATATATATAGGTCCTAATCGCATTGGAAAATTTTGATGTGGCCTTTTCAATCTACCCATTTTAATTCCCCGATGCGATTGCGCGATCGGTCTTTTTAATCTACCCATTTGATTTTTAACACGTGATTTTAACATATTAGATCAAAAGTTTAGATAAATGGGTTTTCGGGTTTTACAAAGGAAAAAGCGGATTGGGAAAAAAATATTACAAAGTTTTAAGCGCTAGAGGTGGGCCCACATGATATTTATACAAAGGCTAATCGCATCAGAGTTTATATGTGACACGAAACTTATGCACCATGAAAGTTTCCGATGCGATTGAGCGCCTGGGATCTTTAACACTTGGTCCCGGGTGAAAGTTATATGGAGTAGCGAGGTGGGGGGCGGAGTTTATATATATGCCCCAATCGCATCGGAACTTTTGATGTGGGTCTTTCAATCAACCCATTTGCAAATTCTTCCGATGCGATTGCGCGATCGGTCTTTCAATCTAACCATTTTTATATTAACACGTGAGTTTAACATATTAGATCAAAAGTTTGGATAAATGGGTTTTTTGGTTTTTTTAAAGAAAAAGAACGTCAGGGAAGAAATATTACAAGGTTTTATATGAAAAGGCCCATGGGTTATATGAAAAGATAATGTGCTCGGGGTTTATAAATACGAAGGCTAATCGCATTGGAGTTTTGTAATGGCACAAAGACTCGCGCACTTGGATTTTTCCGATGCAATAAGAGCCGAAAAGGTTAGCGCTTGGTCCCAACCCCAAAGCGTGTGGTGGGGAAGAGGTTAGGACTTAGCCCAAAGGGGCTTCAGCCTTATGCAAAAACCTGTATTTTTTATGAAATTTTTCAAGGTTTTCAAATGGATTTTGGGGTTTCGGTAAGGTTAAAGAGAGAGTCTTTAACTTTGTAAAAGTGATTTTCATGAAGGGAAGAAAAGAAATCATGAAAACAAAGGATTTTTATGGAGAAAAAGGGGAGAAAATGAAGGTTATATTTGAGTGGGAGAAGGGGGAAAATGATGGTTTTTCAGTAATCTTCTCTCATGAAATTAGCAGAATTTATGAATATAAAATGGGAAGATTTTGGACAGAGGTATGAGGCCTTCAAGAGTCTTCAAGAGCCAACACTTTTTAGTAATAAAATGTGTTCTTTGAAGGCTCAAAAAGTCTTAGCCACCTTTTGCTATAACAAATATTATAGGTTGCTAACAGTATTGATCCCAGTATTGTGGTGCACGAGATTCCCACCTACCCAGGTGCAAAGCCTGTGCGCCAACGTTTGTGTCCAATGCATCCTCGGAAAGTCACCGCCATAAAAGTTGAAGTTGAAAAACTTCTCAAAGCAGGTTTCATTTTTCCAATTCCTCTGATAGAATGGGTATCCAATATTGTTCCTGTGGATAAGAAGCAGGGATAAATTCATGTCTGTGTTTATTACCGCGATATTAATCGGGCCTATCCTAAAGATAACTATCCCACGCCTTTCATCGATCATATCATTGACAATTGTGTAGGGAGTGAGATTTTTTCCCTTATGGACGGTTTTTCGAGCAATAATTAGATCAACATTCTCTCATCTGATCAACACGAGACCGCTTTTATCTGTCTGTGGGGAACATTCGCATATAAGAAACTCCCTTTCGGCTTGAAAAACGTTGGAGCTACATTCCAGCGTGCAATTTCTTATGCCTTTCATGATATTCATCATATTGTTCAACCATACCTAGATGACCTTCCAGCTCATTCAGCTGCGCGAAAAGACCACTCGGAACATCTCCGCCAGATCTTTCTTCGTTGTAGACGTTACAACATTCGGCTCAATATGCATAAATATGTCTTCTGCGTCGATTCTGGTAGACTTTTAGGCTTTATCGTGTCTAAAGATGGAATTCATCTTGACCCGCTGAAGGTTGAGGCTATTGTTAATAGCCCCTCCCCATCCTCGTTGCACCAGCTCCAGAGTCTCCAAGGGAAAGAAAACTTATTACGTCGTTTTATCCCAAACTATGCTGAATTAGCCAAAGGATTCAAACAACTTTTAAAGCAGGACGTCCCTTTCTATTGGGATGAGATTGCTCAGCAGTCTTTTGATAGGCTTAAGGCATTTCTCGTCAACGCTCCCCTATTACGTCCTCTGAATTACCATCGTGATTTCACCCTTTACCTTGTTGCCGCCTTTAGCACGATCACCATGGTTTTGGTTCACGATGATGATGACGTTAATGAGCATGTCGTTTACTACTTGTCTCGGAACCTTCTCAACCCTAAAACGTGTTACGCACATGTTGAGAATTTAGCATTGGCTACGGTCCAGGCCTTCCAACATTTTTGTCACTACATCCTTTTACGCAGGGTGACCGTGATTTCTGACTATAACCCCATGACTTATATTCTATCTCAGCAGTTGCTGGGGGGGAAATACTCGAAATGGATCATTATCCTCCAAGAGTTTGATTTGGAGTTTACTACAGGCAAATCAAAGAAATCACTTGTTTTCGTTGATTTTATTTGTTCTCTCCCCGCCAAACCTGCTCCTTCTCAATCTGAGGATCATATTCCAGAAAAAACTCTTTTTCTGATTAGCACCCTCGATCCGTGGTATGGTGATATAATCGTGTACCTCCAGACCTCTACTTTTACGTCCGAGTTGACAAAGGATGTCCGACGCCGCATTCGGCATCAGTCGCAACCCTATCATATCGTCGGAGATACCCTTTATCATGTTGGAGTCAATTCCATGCTCCACCGATGTCTGACCCTTGAGGAGGCTGATAAAGTTTTAAATGAATGCCACAGTGGCGCCTGTGGTGGTCACATGTCTAGTTATGCCACCGCATAGAAGGTCCTTCGTGCTGGCTATTTCTGTCCGTATATCTTTAAATATTGCATTGTCGCAGTACGCAAATGCCATGCATGCCAGATATATCAATGCAAGATGCGTGCACCACTAGTTCCTCTACATCCTATCATTACCGTGGGTCCTTTTGCCAGATGGGGCATAGATTTTATGACGTGTAATCCTCGTTTGGCCAGGGGGCATGCCTATATTATCGTTGCTGTCGATTATTTCACGAAATGGGCTGTGGACGATAAGACAGTGGCACAATTCATTTTCAATCATGTTATTACTCGGTTTGGTGTTCCTCAAGCCATCGTAACCGATCATGGTTCTCAATTTTGGGATTATATGATGGCGGAGCTGACATCTAAGTTGGGCCTACATCACGACAGCTCGACGCCTTATTACCCTCAAGCAAATGGCTAGGTTTAAGTTGTCAACAAATTCCTTGTTACAACGCTTCAATGAAAAATCGAGATCCATAAATCAAATTGGCATCTCATGTTGTTCTCGACACTTTGGGCTTATCGAATGCCAATTAAGAGTGCAACCGGATTTACCCCGTTTTAGTTGGTATACGGTCTGGAAGCCACTCTTCTGATTGAATGTGAAATCCCTTCTCTCAAAATAGTTGTGGAATTACTGCCTAATACTTCACCTGAAGAAGAGCATCTTCTCTATTTAGAGAGATTGGATGAAACTCGTCGCTTGGCTATCTTGGTCATCGAAGCACAGAAGAAGTGAGTCAAAGCTCATTTGGGACCAAACAGTTTCCCCTCGTTCTTTCATCAAAGGTGATCTCTTTCTCCTATACAACCAAGCTCATGACAAGCTGGGGGAAGGAAAATTCCAACCCATGTGGCATGGGCCCTACATCGTCAAACGTGGTTACAGAATGGGGCTTATGAGCTTATTGACTATGAAGGTTGTCCTTTATCACAGCCCAGAAATGGGTTGTACCAGAAAAAATATTATGCTTGACTCATTCACGCGTGATATGTGTACATAGGTGTGTAATGTTCCCAATTTTTAGCCTCAAGCTAAAATGGAACATTATAATTGCACATTTTATTTTTGTTTAATAAAATGGGCAAGGAGACACCTTATCCCCTTTTAGATGAAGAAATAACACTCCTTGTGTGAAAGGAGGACAAATAAGAAGTTGAAATAAACACCTAAGGGTGTGAATGGAACCCAACTCACTTGAGTTAGTCATCTTTGACTAATGTCAACAGTGTTGCCCAAGGAGGAGAGGCTTCCTAGAGAAGCTGCGCAGTTTTAGAGGGAAGATACTCATGTGAGGGTGGAAACCCTAATTGGTGGGACCATGGTGGAGAAAAGTTCCCTTTATTTATATGGAGGATATGGCAGCCCATTTGCATTATGTTATGTTTTGGAGTTTCAGATTGGGTCTGCAAAGCTTGCATCCCCGAGGTGTTTAGCAGGGTGATGGTGCCCTCGGGCAGTAGGGTGTTCCCAGTCGAGAATCCCTACCTCTTCCTCAAGGAAGGATGAGGATGAGGTGATTTTCCTCAATTCATCATTGGCCACAGCTACTACCATCATCTACAACGTTATTTCTACGCAGAGAGGACGTTGTGTTGTTGGGGGTAGCAAAGGAGGAACTCATGGAGTCTCTCTTGTCTTGTTTTCTTCAATGGAGGAGTGATCTATTCATTGGAGGAGCTGCAAGGAGGATTCCTGGTTTTCATTTCAGATCAGTGGCATGAGGCCACACTTCCATCATATCCCACTACGCAGTCCATGGAGGAAACTGCGTTATTTCAGAGGAGGCAGTGAGAGAGGGTTTCATGGAGCTCATCAGGAGGTGTTTTTTAGACAAAGGGATCAACCCTTTGTATTGGAGACATTATTAGAGGAGGGAAATCATATTTCAAATCAGCCACAACCTCATTCTTGTTTCAGTTCAGTTGCAGTGACAACTCTGTTGTCACATTTTGGTATTCTCCGGCATTTCTAACAATCTCTCATAGATTGGCTAGAAATCTTGTGTTTCAGCCCATCTCTTTGTTATTGGGCTATTTCTTGTATTCCTTCGGCCATATGTGCAATTATTCATATTCAGCAGCTACTACTATCATAGAGACTATATTTGCAGAGTTTCTGGTTATGTTCATATATTGCTGTAAGCTCTCTCATTGAGCATTATTTTAGAGATCTAGTTTGGGGAGATCTGTATAACCCATCTAGAATTATTTCTTTGAGCTCATTTTCTGCAAGGGAGTTTTATTAGAGTTCTTCTAGGGCATCCCAGTGGTGGTTTATCTTATTTATTCAATAGCTTCCTTATACATCGTCCTCAAGGACCCTGTAGCAGAAATTCCTGAAGTGGAATATTGCATATCCATAGATAGAGTCTATGAAGGGCTAGCTAGCCTCAGGATCTCTCCCTTCTTTGGAAGGAGACATATCCTATAAATTCCCCAACAATAAATCTCTAAAATGGACTTGTGATGTCTCACTAAAGAAGGAATTGGAATATCCTAAGATATTCCCCATGGAGCAGCAAGTTCCAGATTTGGAACATTACAGTGGTATCAAAGCATGATCTTGGCTCAGCCTGTGCCCAAGATATAATGCCATAAGAAAGAGGATCTTCTCTCCAAGGAGAGGAGATTAACAGAGGAAACAAGGGAAAGGAATGATGGAAGAGGAGGTCTCCCTTCTTCTTTTCCAGACCATTGAGAACATCATTGAAGATCTGATGAAAGGGAAAATTTGGCAAAATTTTCTGAAAGGGGTTTGTGGATGAAACAAGCCCTATATATTCTCATGAAGGGTGTGAGCATTCAGCCACACATGAAAATCCACAGCATAGTACATTTCTAATAGCTACTGCAAGAAGGATGGATGGAAAGAGTTGAGGCCTTTGAAGGAGCAGCGCTGCAACTCAAAGGTATGATTCATGATGATTGGTTTCAGAATTCTATTTCATGATTTTATTCAAATGAGAGATCATATGTTGGAGTCACAAGGATTTTTGCAAAGGGGATTGATGAGAACCAATGTGAAACATGGGGTGACAAAACTTCAAACACTTTGCATGCATGGAAGGGGACCATGAAACAAAGATCATTCCATCTTTCTAGAGGGGGAGAAATTAGGAGAATGACTTGCTAAAGGCAACACCCCCATTATATGAAGGGCACTCTTCCATTTGTGAGGGTGTGGAGATATTTCTACCAAAGGAGGGCCAAGATACAAGGTCTCTCATTGAGGGGGAGATACACTCACCTGTTGGTAGAGAGGAGGTGCATAGAAGAATCTACAGCGCTGTACCATTGGAAGAAGAAGAAGAGCAGAAGGATCAGCATGAAGGGATGAGTGACATTCACCCTTATCTATTTCAGAGATTCTCTTCACATGGGAGAGGGACTACACTGTGCAGTAGAGAGAGAGGGACCTTTCATTCCTCTCATATATACAATCCACTTCCTATCTTGATGTCTCACTTTTGGAGGCTTTCCACTTAGGAGGCCACATGATCTAGAGATGATGAGAGGAATCATGTCATTTGGTTCACCACTCTTGGATTCTGGAGAGGTGGAGACATTGGAGGAATCCATCACAGCGCAGAGATTTTGCGGATAAGCACAAGAAGGAGAGATACACTCTCTCATTTTCAGTACCACCCATTCTCATCAGTTTGACTGCGTAGATAGAGTTGCTGCAAAGATGGAGGATATCATCTTCATGATGCAGGGTGGCTGATCCATATATTTAATGAGAGAGATGATACTTCCTTTTTAGGAAGGACTCTTTCATGCACTACAGTAGATGGAGGCCACTCATGCTTACACTTCCCAGGATCGGGAGATTCCTCGGAGGTGATAGTCTCTCATGGGAGGCTCATTTTCAGAGATCATCATTTCCATTTGAGCATGAGTAGCTGCATGATGGGAATGGAAGCAACTTGGGGGATGACTTTGGAATGAGGGGATGTCAAGGTAGTAGGCAGCAGCGTGATGGAGCACCATATTGCAGAATACCAACGCTGTCTATGTGGAAGATTGATCCAAGATGGAGGACTCAGCTTTGGTTGAGTATTTCCCAGGATCTCGGTACATGCATGATTCTTGGATGGCCTTGATGGAGATGGAAGACACTTAGTGTATCATATGATCATCTATCATCATGGTATACTCTTCTTGACTAGGGCTTCTAGTCTTAAGGAGAAACTAGTGCATGTAGCATATGAGGACTTCCTAGCTATGCACTTGGATGCATACCTTGCCTTGCTAGAGGAGTTCACTTAGGAGGGAATTCAGCATGATCTACATCATCATATGGATATATGCAGAGCTCAGATTTTTTTGGAGAGGTTGGCACAACCATTCCCTTACTCATTGGAGGAGAGGGAGAGCATTCAGATGAGCCATTTCACCTCAAGGACCGGAGTACATGCTAGAGGAGGTATAGATCTTTATTTTGATTTGCCTCCCTTCACTTCTTATGGAAATCTTGATGAGCTAAGGATGATCACATCTTCTTATGCTCCCTATTTTGATGTAATTTTGGCCCATTACAGCAATGGGAGTGGCCATTTTTATGATGGTTTATGGGGGAAGCCACATGCTTCTTGGTGTGCACCATTGGCACCAAATTGTGTTTTCATGTTTTATCTGATGATGAGATGATGTGGCAGCAAACAAGTGGCTAGCAAAGCACTTGTTATTTTTGATTTCGAGGCAGGCCAAGAGGCACTACGCAAGTTCCATGAGTGGGATTTGGAACCACTTTCCAGTTGTCATTTGACAACTTGTTTCTATTGTATATTTCTCCTTGCATTTATAATGTTGGTACACTCATGAGAAGCATTATTTGGAGAGTATTGTATGTACATCCCATTGGAAGCATGAATCTCCCTATTATACATGCTTCATTTTGCAGGAGACACCATGGGCATACCATGAATGCCACATTGCTACTTGCTCTTCTTGTGGGAGGGACCACTTGGAGGATTTGAGGAGGAATTTCATGGTTGGATTTTTGATGGGGTAGCTTGGGCCATTCTTGTAGGCCATACTTTTCCAGCCCAAAGACAAAGGCAGCCCCATATGAGAAACATATGGAGAGAGGGCCATCATGGGAAACCAAAACAACTCTCCATTCAACCCCAACTCATGACAGAAATCAGGGGTGAGATTTTCATTTGGATGATAGTATGGATGAGAGGATCATCATTGGGAGTAGAATTTTTCCATGCATATCATCACTCCTACCTTAAGGAGGCCACATTTCAGCAATAAGGATTCCACTACACCTTCTATCTTTCCATGAGGAGCATCATTTTCAGCTTGCATACTTGGGAGAGAGCATTGGAGGAAAGATTTATTGCAACACATTTGAGCAGTGGTGGGACCATTGATGAGGAGGCCACAAGATAATAAGGGGGAGAAAATTGTGTTCTCTCTATGTATTTTCTTGAGGGCAAGAAACATGTGGGAGGGGAGGACTGTAATTTTCCCAATTTTTAGCCTCAAGCTAAAATGGAACATTATAGTTGCACATTTTATTTTTGTTTAATAAAATGGGCAACGACACACCTTAGCCCCTTTTAGATGAAGAAATAACACTCCTTGTGTGACAGGAGGACAAATAAGCAGCAGAAATAAACACCTAAGGGTGTGAATGGAACTCAACTCACTTGAGTTAGTCATCTTTGACTAAAGTCAACAGCGTTGCCCAAGGAGGAGAGGCTTCCTAGAGAAGCTGCGCAGTTTTGCAGGGAAGACACTCATGTGAGGGTGGAAACCCTAATTGGTGGGACCATGGTGGAGAAGAGTTCCCTTTATTTATATGGAGGATATCGCATCCCATTTGCATTATGTTATGTTTTGGAGTTTCAGACTTGGGTCTACAAAGCTTGCATCCCAGGGCTTTTTAGCAGGGTGATGTTTCCCTCGGGCACTAGGGTGTTCCCAGTCGGGAATCCCTACCTCTTCCTCAAGGAAGGATGAGGAATGAGCTGATTTTCCTCATTCCAGAATTGGCCACAGCTACTACCATCAGCTACAGCGTTATTTTTGCAGCAGAGAGGACATTGTGTTGTTGGGGGCAGCAAAGGAGGAACTCATGGAGTCTCTCTTGTCTTGTTTTCTTCAGTGGAGGAGTGATCTATTCATTGGAAGAGATGCAAGGAGGATTCCCGGGCTGAATTTCAGATCAGTGGCATGAGGCCACACTTCCATCATCTCCCACTACGCAGTCCATGGAGGAAATTGCGTTATTTCAGAGGAGGCAGTGAGAGAGGGTTTCATGGAGCTCATCAGGAGGTGTTTTTGAGACAAAGGGATCAGCCCTTTGTATTGGAGACATTATCAGAGGAGGGAAATCAGATTTCAGATCAGCCATAACCTCATTCTTGTTTCATTTTAGTTGCAGTGACAACTCTGTTGTCACATTTTGGTATTCTCCAGCATTTCTAGCAATCTCTCATAGATTGGCTAGAAATATTGTATTTCAGCCCATCTCTTTGTTATTGGGCTATTTCTTGTATTCCTTCAGCCATATATAAATTTATTCATATTCAGCAACTACTACTATCATAGAGACTGCACAGGCATTGTCCTCTAGCATTTTATGTAGTTGCAGCAACATTGGTATTTCACGGTGTAATCATGGGAGGTTGATTCCTATTGCAAAAGGGGTTCATTCCTCATGATATTTCTTGTATTTCATTGTTGATATCTTAATAAAATGATGGCTGTAGTATTTTCCCTCTTATTTTATATTCATATTTTCAGAGGTTTTGGTTATGTTCATATATTGTTGTAAGCTCTTTGAGCATTGTCTTAGAGATCTAGTTTGGGGAGATCTGTATAACCCATCTAAAATCATTTCTTTGAGCTCATTTTTTGCAAGTGAATTTTATTAGAGTTATTCTAGGGTATCTGTTGTGTAGATTAATCCGTCTTGCGGACAAGACCGATCTCTCTTGTACAAAAGGTAACTAGCAACAAACAGCCAATTATACTAATCTCTCTCTAAGCATATAAGATTCATAAAACACTATATAGGTGTAAGGCCTACCTTATGTCCAACGCTTGCTTGATTTTGTTGAAGTCCTTCCCGTGCACTGAAAGAACGTTCCTCGTGAATCTGAAGTCACAAACAAGAAAAAATATTAAGCAGCACCTGTATAGACATTATTATAAATCATACTTATCATAATGATCAAGGAATTTATGAAATAAACCATGAATAAACAGTTTAATGAGAGAAATGAGTATATTTATATTAACTTCAAATGTAGAAAACCTTTACAACCTGTGCCTTGATGTTGTGCAGGTCCTCCCGGGGTCCGAAGCAGGAATCTCTTCTAGTATAACAAGAATTGCACTCTTTGAACCAAGACAACTAGAAAAGAGTGATTTAACCTCACAGAAAGTCTTAGTTATTTGAGACTAAATCTCAATAGCATTTAACTTCAAATCTCTTAAGCTTGAACTCCCTTTGAGGCTACCCAAGGCCTCTTTTTATAGTGGAAAAGAGGAGGTTTCTTGTTCCAAATATGAAGGGATAGAATCCTCCTTCAAAGGGATAAGCTCCTTACATCAAGGGGTTATCTTCATCAAGTGAGGGATGCATGAACCTTCTCAAAGCGTATCCATTCCCGAAAATTCCCGTCTAGAATCTTCTAGAATTCACCTGGAATTCACTTTTTATCTTCATTTTCTCGCCTTTTTATGTTTTACAGAGGTCCGCACCCATTACACAAAGAACGTACGGTATGGTTCCGCAGGCAGGCTGAGATTTAGATGCGGGACCGCAAGGAATGCATAGAGAAATTGCGATACCAATTCTTAGGGGATTTTAGGGATTTTTCTCTGATTTTGAAGCTTGACATGAGGAGCTGATATGTTGGACTTGCAAAAGGAGGAAGTATGAGTAATAATGAGCTCATACTCATGGTAAAATGTCAAGGTGACAGTTTTCAGTGTAACAAATTTCCCCCTAAAGTGCAAAGTCTGGAATAGATGAAGCTGTGGTCTGTCATATATGAAGAGTGCAGTAATTTATCATTTCAAAGATTATCCTGTGGACACCCCAATCGGAACCTGTAAAAACATTCAATGCAAAATATATACATGTATATGTCATCACTGAGGTAGGCATTCCCATACTCAGAATAAAACTAACTATAAACTAACTGAAATCGTTCTGATATAGGAATGATTTTGAATATATCATAGTACAGATATATGTAGACACAGTATGGACGCAGCCATCTGTTTATAAATATTCTACTGTATAGATGACAACAAAATTCCTCACAGCCTGGATGGTGGAAACTAGATCCAGGGTCTTGATTTCCGCATCTCGAACCAGTACGATTCTATCCATGTGAATGAATGTGTCGAAGTCGAACATGGTAGAAACCACTTGATTACCAGTCAATGATGTAAACTGTTAACAAGTGTGAGAGAAACCACCAGTAATGTCAATAGCTCTCAAAGTACTCAGTACAATCCGTGAAATGTGAATGAATGAGCTGAAGTCGAACATGTCACGGAGTCATTCGATCGAAGGTCATTGATGCAACCTGTCGTCGAAAGCGAGAAACCTGCCATTGAGGCATGCAGATTTCAAGGTACTGACGATTTTTGGATCAACTTCCTAGATAATGTGCTGATGTCGATAGAAAGTGATCTGTCGTAGGCAAGCCCACAACATGAAATCATAGATCAAGTTTTGAAAATATATTGGCAAGGACTGACTCAGGGATGGTCAAAGATGGATGACAGATATTTTGCAGATGAATGGTTTTATTTGAACTATTCTCTTGGACACATAACGACACTGCAGATGGCTTGGTGACAATTGACCCAAAGCTAATACCCAGAAACCGGCTGAAAACTTTCAATGTGGTTTGATTAACTGTTAGGCAAAAGATTTCCCAACCCAGGTGAATATAAGTGTCGTGTCCAAGAGTGGTTGATTGAGTTTTTAAAGATTAAAATACAAAAAACACGCCCATTTTTCTCTCTTTTCCCCCACCATTTCTGGCAAGTACCTCTTTATTTTTGACAAGCTTGAGGAGGATAACATTTGCTTGGTTATAAGCTCATCCTTCGGATGAGTCCAACTTAATTTAAAATTCGAACCCTAAGAAGGAGTGGTTCGTTCCTGTTGAAAATTAAACAGGTCCTTTACTGTTAAGTTTTAACGAGTCCAGTATAGGAGAAAATCGGTGTTTTTCAGTTTTAGGGAGTCAGAAGAAAAACTTAAGAAAACTCCATTGGTGTACTTTTTCGTAAATTTAGTCTCTCGAGCCCGAAAAAGGATAAAATAATGCGGGAGAGAACTCTATTGACCGTATTTAGTCAACGTATACCTTTTTCGTAAATAGTCCATTTCAGTCCGTAAAAGGGGTAAACTTATACTGAAGGGACGATTGTTCATTTACTTTAACGAGTTCGAATAGTCAAGTACTCGGCAATCTTTTCATATTTAGAGAGTCTGAAAAGGGCTTAAAAGAGGACTCCAAGGTTTCGCTTTTTCGTAAAATTTTTGAAAGAGTCCGAAAAAGTGATAAAAGTATGCTCTTTGTTGAAAAACGATCATTTCACCTGAAAAATCCTGTTTCTGCACAAAACTCAAAACATTACACATACCTGTTTAAGATAAGTAAAAATGCTTTCAAAAAATACCCTTTTAAAGTGAAAAATAAACAAATTAAAAATTCATTCATTCGAAAAAACTTATAAAAAGGACTTTTTCTATTTCATTTCTACCGTTCAGTTGCAGAGTGAAAAGTAAAAAGCTTTTGGATAAAAAAGTTCCCGTGAAGATTCTAGAAAATTCAACTGCTGGAATCGAAAATCGTCAGCCCCAGGTAATCCACGACCTCCTTATCTTGTTTTTCATCCATTTGAAATTCATTTTTAGGCTTTAGTTTGATTTTTTAGCGCAAAAAATGGTTCAAAAATGCGCCCGCGGGGTCCGCAGGTGGGACACAGGTTACCTGCGGACCCCGATTTTTTATTAACGGGAAAAAATCGTGGGTACCGCACCCGGCATTCATCCCATGTGCGGAGCTACACTCTGTTTACAAAGAGCGGGTGCGGTACCCGCGCGGTCAATTTTAAAGCACGGTTTTCTCAATTTTCTGCCAAAATTTTTTAAATGAAATCATTCTAACTTGCCTTATTTCGTGTTGCAGGATTAACAAGATGCTTATTTGGCGAGAAAGAGAGCATGAGGAAGTGGATGAAGCTGTAATGGCTCATTTTCCCACACAAAGGGCATTAAAAGCATGCAGCTTATACAAATTCTGGGCCATCTCTGGCATGAGGGCACAAGTGGAACTCTTAACATGGTTGGTAGACAGATGGCATGTGGAGGACCAGTGTTTCTTCATTGGTGGCCACCGGCTCGAAATTGAGCTGGAGGATATATACTTTTTGACTGGTTTGTCCAAGAGGGGCAAACATGTATCCTTGTTTGGGACTAGGCCAGGTGGCCAGACTGTCGCTAGTATTCAACTCGAATTTTGCAATGATCAGGCAAATCCTCGGGACAAACGGATTGACATAAAACATATCATCCGTCCTGAGTTGAAAGTTATAACATTCACTGTTACCAAACTGTGTGGGAGCGTCGCGCTTCATGTGGCTACTGGTTCCCAAATGCGTGTTGCAGTGGACTGTTTTCGCAGCACCATCTTCAACTGGTGCGAAGCTGTGTTGGCCAATATAAAAGGCCAACTTACCAGAGCAAAAACCGGGAACCTAAAAAACTTTGGATACGGATCCATCGTCGTTTCTTTTTCTTTGGAGAGGATTCCTCAATTAGCTCCACAGAGTATTGCAGTTGATGCCGGTCGACCTCGAGAACCGAGAATGGTTCGCTGGTCCGCGCTGATGGCCCGTCATGCTATTGAGGGCACTGAGATTGTATGATTCCCTGCTTCATATTTTCGTTGGCTGGATCACCAAGTCTTCATGATAGAGGATTTTCCGTATGCTGGGATAGATTTTCGTGGTGACGGAGAGATGTCTCTCCCTGCAGGGGAATAGTGGGATAATTCAGGTAAAAACATTTTTCAACGTTTGCTAAGTTCTAATTTTTTTTTTTAAATTTTTTATCGTCTTAGAGGACTAATAACCAAAAAATTTTTGAATACAGATGTGGGTCCACAACGACCAGCTCATCTCCAACCTTTCGAGAGGAGACAACCAGTTGCACCCGCACCAGCCCCAGCAGGCCAATCAGTAGAGATTTTGACTGATTTGGAGCATCATCTAGAGCGCTTGACTCTAGATATACCAGAGACCAGTATAGATGACATTCCTCTCAGGCTACAAAGATATGTGATTGGAGTCCCAGGACCTTTCAGGAGGTTCCTATGCAGGGTGGCCCGAGCAGTTGTTTCTTATCGAGATCACCATCAATGATGGGATGATCGTGTAGACTGATATTTTTGTACTTTTGTATCATCATTTTTGCCGATCATAAGGTGTTTCCAACCTATGATCGAAGACGATGTATATTTTTTGAACACACTCCTATGATATATATCACTATTTTGACAGCTATCTGTGTACATATGTGAATGTTGTTTGTTTTAATGCTTTTAATTATTGCAAATGTCTATTTATCATACTAGAAGAAATCAAATCTGCTAATGTATTTAAATGTCTTGGAATATGTTGATATTCAATATAATCAAACTCACGTTCCAAGAGACGAACTCTCAAAAACAACTGTAATAACACTGGATTTCTAATGGTATAAACCCTGTTAAGCTGTAATACAACAAGTTCTGAATCCAACCTTACAATCAAACTCCGAATTCCAAATGATATGGACTCAGATAATAACTCAATCACTGCACTATACTCGGCAATGTTATTTGTTGTTTGACCAAGGCTTACCCCATGCATGGATACTAACTCGTCAGAGGGTGAATAGATAACCCAAGCTGCGGAAGAAATGTTCAGTGTACTACGACAAGCACCATCAGCAAAACCAATGTAGGTTTGAAGAGACGTCGACATCTGCAATATCAAGAGTAAAACTCAGATAAGCAGTCATAGTGACAAAAACACACTTCTAAACTAGGCACACTTTTCTAATCTAAAATACACCAGCAGTAAAGAAATCTAAACTAACAAAAATCTCCACACCTCGTTTAAGCATAATATCGCTTTAGATAAAGCCCATTTCTGGGTTTATCCAAAGGGACACCATCAAAATCTATCAACTCATAGGCCCCTTTTTCTAACTTTCGTTTCACAATGTAAGGACCATGCCACATAGGCACGAATTTCCCAGCTCCTAGTTTGTCATTAGCTTGATCATAAAGTAAAACTAGATCTCCTTCTGAAAAATTTCGAGGGGTCACATTTCTATCATACTGAGCTTTTATCCTTTTAACATGAGCCTCGTTTGCTATTGCAGCACTTCGTCGATTCTCATCTAATTGGGCTAAGTACAAGAAACGTTTTTCCTCTTCAGACGTAGTTGGAAGTAATTCTACGGCTAATTTTAGTGACGGTATTTCGCATTCAATCAGCAGCACAGCTTCCAAACCGTAGACCAGTTGAAAAGGAGTGAAACCCGTTGATGTTTTGACTGAGGTTCGATATGCCCAAAGCACTGAAAATAACATGGAATGCCAATTCGTCTTATGGATACCAATAATTTGTTTTATCATGGTGACTAAAACTTTGTTAATGGCTTCAACCAGACCATTTGCTTGTGGATAGTACGGGGTGGAACTATCGTGGCGTAGGCCAAGTTGTTCTTTCAGTTCAGTCATCATGATATTCCGAAAATGACTTCCATGATCTGTAATAATGGCTTGAGGAACACCGAACCTAGCAATTATGTGATTAAATAAGAATGTTGCAGCAGTCTTGCCGTCAGCTGAATATGTAGGCATCGCCTCGGCCCATTTCGTAAAATAATCTACTGCGAGAATAATATAGGCATGCCCCCCGGCCGAGTGAGGGTTACATGTGATAAAATCGATACCCCATTTTGCGAATAGACCAACAGCAATTATAGGGTGAAGAGGAGCGGGTGGCGCGCGCATTTTTCTATCAAAAATTTGACAGTTGTGGCATTTCCGAACCGCATAAATGCAATCTTTGAACAACGTTGGCCAGAAATAACCTGCACGCAATATCTTTTGGGCTGTGGCATACCCAGACATATGACGGCCACATGCTCCAGAATGACAGTCATTTAATACCTTTTCAGCTTCTTCATGAGTTATACAACGTCGGAAAACAGAATCCGCTCCTCGTCGATAAAGTGTATCACCAATGATATTATATTGTTGGGATTGGAAGCGTATTTTCCGTCGCTGAGTTCGTGAAATGTCAGGCCGAAAATATTGGGTTTAGAGATACACAATAATATCCCCATACCATGGATCAAGCGTACTGATAAGAAACAAAGATTCATCCACAATGGACTCTTCTGCCATTGTTTCAATATCAGTAGAGGGGAAATCACACATCAGTTCCGCAAATACCAAAGATTTCTTTGCCTTGGATTTTTCAAATTCCAAGTCAAATTCCTGTAGGATAACTATCCATTTGGAATATTTGCCCCCTAGCAATTGTTTGGTCAAAATATACATCATAGGGTTGCAATCAGAAATTACCGTGGTTTTACGTAACAAGATGTAATGCCTAAAACGTTGGGCAGCTTGAACAGCTGCTAGGGCCAATTTCTCCACGTGTATATTTGATTTCAGTCGGATTCAGATTTCGACTAAGATAATAAATCACATGTTCATTTTGCGATTCATCTTCCTGAACTAGTACCATCCCAATGGTGGAATGAGAAGCAGCGAGATACAAAATGTAATCTTGGTTGTAGTTGGGAGGATGCAATAACGGTGCATGGGTCAACGCGTGTTTAAGTGCATCAAAAGATCGATCAGCGATCTCATCCCAAAAGAACGGAATGTCCTGTTTCAACAACCGGGTAAAACCCTTTGCAAGCTCGGCATAGTTCGGAATAAACCTACATAAAAAGTTTGCTTTCCCCTGCAAACTTTGGAGTTGGCGTAATGTCGAAGGAGGAGGCAATTTAACGATAGCTTCGACCTTCGATGGATCGACACGAATGCCTGATTTCGAGACAACAAATCCCATTAATCGACCCGACTCTACGCAGAAAACAAATTTATGCGGATTCAGCCTTATCCGATAATGCCTACATCTCATAAAAATTGCTCGTAAATGAGTGGGATGATCGGCCCGACGTAATGAATGCGCCAGTAAATCATCTAGATATGGCTGAACGATGTGCTTAATGTCATGAAATGCATAAGACATAGCCCGTTGAAAAGTTGCTCCAGCGTTCTTTAGTCCAAAAGGTAGTTTACAATAGGAAAACGTTCCCCACGGACAAATGAAAGTTGTTTTAGGTTGATCTGCAGGGAGTATGTTTATTTGATTGTAGCCTGAAAATCCATCCATGAAGGAAAACAATTCACTACCAGCACAATCATCGATTATCTGATCGATATAGGGAGTTGGATAATTGTCTTTTGGACACGCTTAATTAATATCCCTATAATCGATACATACTCTTATTTTTCCTTGTTTTTTAGTCACAGGAACAATATTCGATACCCAATCCGTTAAAGGAATTGGATAAATGAATCCTGCTCGAAGTAATTTTTCAACTTTAGCTTTTATAGCAGCAGCTTTTCTAGGATGAATTTGACGTAATCTTTGACGAACAGGTTTAGCATCCGGGTAAGTCTTGATTTCATGTACTACGATCGATGGATCGATTCCTGGCATTTCTTCATAAGACCAGGCAAACACGTCACGGAATTCTTGAAATAGGGCTTTATAAGTCTGAATTTCTTCATCTGAACAACAAGCACCTATATGAATGTTTTCAATTATTCCTGGTTTTACTGAAATGTCAATTGGAACCGTTCTAGATATATTTTCCAAATTTAACTCAGAATCAGGATTTTGCAATGGATTCTGAGGTTCCTTGGCATATTCGGCAGTAAAAATTGAAGCGAAATCATTTTCAAAATGATCTAATTCAGGTAAAAATGAAGATCGGTGATGTAGATCTTCCCATGGTAAATCATCAACAGACAAAAACTCACGAATTTTCTCATCTGTATGAACAATTTCAGGAAATGTCGTTGTAACTGAACTAGATATAGAAAGCGATTCCTCTTGGATCCCATTCATTGGATCGGTTTCGGTTGAAGAGGGGTCGGAAAAAGACTGTACAGCCTGGTACGCAATTTCAAATGGACTCAAGGGCATCACGCCATCAAATGAGTCTATCTCGGATTCGGAAGGAAGAATCCAAGGATCATCAAACATAACTGTGTCTGACGAAATCATATGAATAGTTGCAGTAGAAGGTGATACGTTAGGAGGAAGAAAGGAAAAAGTTCCTAGTAAACCAGAATCTTTAACCAAACCTACTCCAACATCCTTATAAGGGATAGTCGTTTTACCAACATGCTGGATTGTTTCTGTAGAGGCTGGGTCGGACGAAAAATAAGTTAACTGATCTATTGTTACGATCTTTCCTTGATATGGAAATTTTATGAGTCGAAAGACCGAAGAGACAACAGCAGTCATAGCATAGGACCAACTACGACCCAGAAGAAGGTTGTAATCTAGAGGGGCATCAACCACTTCCACATCTAGATTAACGATTTTTCCTTCAACCCCTATGGGTAAACCCTGCAAAATACCATAAGGTTGAAAACCTCGACCATCAAAAGCTTTTAGAATTGTCGGAGATTGGTTAAGTGTGGGAGAACCAAGAGATTTCCAACACTGAATCGACATAATACACGTTGAAGCTCCCTCATCAATCACAGTCCGAAAAATAGGTCTGTTTTTTAATAACACTGGAATCTGGAAAGCCATTTGGTGAGGAAGACGTGGTGTACTATTTTCTAAATCGAAGATTATAAGGTTAGAATCCTGAATATCAACAGCTCCTATGGCAGACAATAATAATTTACGCTGTGCTGGACACAATTGCAGCACTTCCAAAGCTGACATTGTTGAAGGAGAAACAGCTAAATCTTCAACAATGTTGTAATTCTGAGCAGCTCTCGCATGTGGATTGAAAGCTGATTTATGAAGAACACCTTTAGCAGGCAGTTTGATTATCAAGTCTGGATTTTGTTTCTTGATCTGTAGCGGACCGGAAACAGGAGGAGTTGTATTTGATGTGTTGGCATTAGAAGACTCTCCTTCTTTGCCATCGACGGGATTCTTAGAACCGTAATCTTGCGATCGCATCGCAATCCGTACATGAGACATCATCATAATAGGCTCTTCTAAAGTAGTCGAGGAAGAACCAATCATTTTACTATCCTGAATTGGAAAAGGATCCTTCAAGACAACAGGCTATTGCGATCCTTTAACGAGTTTCGTAACTTCCTCTCGATATGGACATTCTTTTGTGAAATGATCTTGTTCACAAATGAAGCAAGGATAGCGAGGTTTAAGTTTCTCGTCATTGGATTCTTCTTTATCTGTTTTTTCTTTTGAATTCTTTCTATTTTTGTTCCTCCCCTTCTTTTTACCACCGGATTTTGATTTGGCCGTAGATATTTCAACGACATGAATGTCGGCGGAAACTTCGGGAGAGGATTCTCCTTTCGAGGAATCAGGTAAAGTTATAATTGGATAAGAATTCTTTGAGGATTTCTTCTTACTTTTAGAACTAACTGTACCAATCATACCATAAACGGCATGAGACCCTGAAGGAGCAGCAGCTATTTGACCTTGTTTGGGAAGATCGGGAATTTTCTCATGTAGAGTACCTGACTGCGTATAAACGAGGTCTAGGTACTGAGCCTGAGCAATTACTTGCTCTTCAGTAACAACACCAGCCTTAGCTACGTCTTCAGTGATCTTGGGCAACAATGATTTAACAAACCATTCTGCCAAAATTTGATCTGGAATATAAACTTTCACCAAACGTCGTCTACGTCGCCACTCATGAATATGATCAGAAATATACGTGGACGTAGATTGTTTTAGCGAAGTTAATAATTCTGTGCCATTGTCGTATCTGACAGGCAACTGGAAATGAGTTAAGAAAGACGTTGCTAACTGACTGAAATTATGAAACGAGCCTCGTGGCAACTCAATGTACCATTTGGCTGCAAGACCTATGAGTGTCCTTTGAAAAAGACGTAAGCGAATTGAATCATCAATTATTGAATTAGATGCACACCAAAGGTGATAATTCATAACATGATTGGATGGATCTTCTCCTGACTTACCTTCAAACTTTGGTATATCACTGGGCAACTTATGAGGCATTGACGGCCAGTTCTGATAATAAAAAATAGGATCATTTGTAAGGCGTGTCAAATCAGGTAAGTCCAAAGTTGCGATAAACGGCAATTGACGGTTAAGGTCACGAAAACCTTGAGAAGCCAAAGCAGATCTAGGAGGCGGATACCCAGGATAACTAGGAATCGGATTAGCATTAGGTATCGTATAACCTCCTGGATAACCAGGATGAATCGGACCATACTGAGGTTGTTGATAAGTATAACCAGGGTATGGTTGATAGCTTGGATTCTGAACATAGGGACCGAATTGCGGCTGTCCCTGGTACGGTTGATAAGTAAATTGAGGTTGACTTGTAACAACTGTACTTGTACCGGCTTGTCCTGCAAGCATCTGAACTGTAGTCTGAACTGAAGGTCCTGACTGAGGTACAGAGACTTGAGGGATTTGCACAGATACAGGAATAGCCGAACTCGGGGCTACAGATACTCCAGAAATAGGTGTAACAGGTTGAATAGACGTTGTAGCAGTTGCAGTAGTTTGGGGCGGAGTCTGAGGTGTACTAGGCCCAGCCTGTTGAACTGAACTAGGTGCAGGAGTTTGAATAGCTGGCTGAACAGGTTGTTGGGTTGAACCAAAAACCAATGGCTGACCAGGTTGATAAGGTAACTGCACAGTAGGCTGCAAAGGCTGTTGATATTGGGACGGATCCCACACCATCATTCCGGGGTATTGTCCCATAGAAGGTTGAACGTAAGGACCAAAACCTGGTTGAACGTAGGGTTGATAATAAGGTAAAGTTCCGGCTCCTTGAACAGATGGTTGACCAGAAGGCTGTTGGTAACCTTGCATTGGGTACTGCCCTTGAGGTTGATAACCTTGAGGCACGTACTGAAGCTGGGGTTGTTGAGGACCCTGAGGAGCATATTGAGTTTGGGGTTGACCTTGAGGAATGTACTGTCCTTGAGGTTGATAACCCTAAGGTATGTACTGTCCCTGGGGTTTCCCCCAAAAATAATATGGATCCACAGTTTGTCCTGGGAAAAAGCTACCTTGAGGTTGTGCCCCGGGTGGTAACTGACTACCTTGAGGTTGCCCCCCAGGCGGTAATTGACTACCATGAGGTTGCCCCCCAGGCGGTAACTGAGTTCCCTGAGGTTGACCCCCAGAAGGAAACTGATTGCCTTGAGCTTGAGGATTAGGAATATTACCAGACATCATAAAAACTTGCTCTGCGTTCGACGTTTCAATTTTAAGTCCACCAAGACCAGATGATAACATGTTTTCGATGGGTTGAGGAGCTGCTCCTAAGAAAGTACCAGACAAAGATTGATATCCCACAGGAACAGAAGGACCACCATGTAAGAACAATTCAGGCGTTTGAGAAAACATGGATGACTCTCCATCCATAATAGATGACGGATAATATCCTCTGGGCGTAGGATGAAATGGAACTCGAGGTGGATAAAAAGCAAGACCTGGATTCCCTAAAAAATCAGTTAAAGAGAGATACCAGGGATTAGTTCGAATGGGGCTGTAGAAAATAGATTCACGCTCCCTAAGATTTAACGATTGAGGGGAGTTGGGAAGAGATATGTCTTCGTCTGGATTAGTAAGTTCTTCTATAGAAATTAGTCCAAAGGGAAGATTTTCTGTAATGATATTTCTTACCCTAGGTGAACCTGGATCGCTAGAAGTTGGTGAGATAAATCCTGAGGAAGTTTCTAACACAGAAGATTCAGTTTCAGGTTCAGAGATTTCAGGTTCGTCAGATAATTCACCAGAAGGAGAAATATTTTCAGTAACTTCAGAAACTGAAATCGGTTCTTAAATATATTCTATTGTAGGTATTTGATGATCAGGATGTATTACAATAGCAGAGGTTTCAGCTTCTGTTGATCTAAGTCTACGGCTACTGTGTGGTACCAGAGCTAGAAGCCCTTCAAGTTGACCTGGTGAATATTCAGGAGGTTTCCCTTGTATTCTCCGGGATTGTCTCGGGAATTCTGCCACGATGAAAAATTATCTAATCACACGCAAACAAAGAAAAATTTCAATGAAAACACCTAAAGTCTCTAAGAAACAAACAATTGAATCACTCGCTTAAAAAATTTAAGAGTTCAAACCACACACAAACAAGTAACTTTCCATACTAAAATCACTAGTTGGTGATGAAATCCAACTTAGTAGAGTTTTAACACGAAAAGGGCGGTTGGAACAGTTACCCCGACAACCTGCTTAATGAAACAGACTGGCACAAGTTTCTTCACATAACCATCTCGAGTGAAGAGAACCCCCCAGAGAGTCCAAGTGAGTCTAGTCGACGTCTGTTCCAGGTACAGAGGGATCTTCCATCCACCGTCACCTTAGGAAAGAATCATAAAGATTATGGCCTCTAAGGTTACCAACTGAAACAAATATACCTGGGGGAACAGTCTACGATCCGACACACACGCAAGGGCAGAGTAACAAAGCTCAATCCCCTTGAAGGCTCCTTGAAAGAATCCAAGGTTTACCGACAAGTGACCCTAGGCTCCTCGACAATGGTCTATCCGAGGTTTACCATTTTTAATACGTGTATATCTTCTATCGTTCCCAATGAGGAAGGATTGATTACCCCACTGGTTCAGATATGATCTCGTGCTTAACTCCTTTAAGAGGAGCTTCCCAGAGCATACATGCAATAACTGGAATTCTTCCTACCGCAAGATATGTCTACTTGTTTGTTTTAGCTATCTTGGAGAGTTAATTATTCCCTACTCCAAGATACTAGCCTAAGCTATGTTGGTGATGAGATCCCTAGAAATAAAAAGATTACTAGATGAATTTTATTTAAGCGTTACTTTTAAGAGCTGTTTCTTAAGTCAAAGGGTGCGGAAATGAAACTTTGAATGATGTGAAGACTCGACTTTCCAAAAAACACTAAAATGCACCTATGATGATATTCAATTCTTTTTTCTTTCAATGAACTTTCTATCTAAAGAAAGAGTTAGAGAATGCAATCCTTTAAATTCCTTCTTCAAACATGAAAAATAATTGAAAGAAACTATTTTGTCTTTTCAATAAACTATCAAAGCTCACAAGAAAAATCTTTTTCTTTTCCAAACAAAAAGCTACAAAACAATTTTCTTTCGAAAGAAAGCTACAAAACTAAAACTAATCAAAACTACAAAATATAATCTTAAGATCTATGATCTAAATTGAGTAAAAGCTTTTTAGATTTTTTATGAATGTTTCCCTTAGTTGTTCAGAAAACTAAGAATCTATTCATTCAGATAACAAACAGATCAAAACACTCAAAATATGTTTTTACAAAAAATGAAATTCAAAACTTTGAACCAAGCCTTTTTGAAGATTTGCAAAGAAACCAAAAGGCTTAATTTCTCAATATAGGATGTTTTCAAAATTAGGTCGGATTCAAAAGACAAAAAGAGATCAATGTAATCTGAGATACTGCAAATTGTCAAAAGTTCGAATCACCACAAAGACCAAGCAAGAAAAACAATCCAATCGCAAAATCTTCTAGAAAATCATCAAAACATTAACATTGTTGGAGTTCATTCACAATGAATTCTTGATAGACACAATAACCAGTCTGGGCAGAAACCAAAGATCTAAAAATAAACCAGAAAAAGAAATCTAGAAATTTTCTAAAATTTTTACAGGGTCCGCAGGCAACCAGTGTTGACAGGTGCGGTCCCGCACTGTGTTCTGTAAAGAACGTGCGAAACTGCCCGCACTGTCAAAGTTATGCAGAGTGCGGTCCTAGAAAAAATTATAGAAAAACTCAAAATACTTCTAAATTTTCAAAATAGGAAAAACTAAAGTACCCAGACAGATGTGTATCAATCAAAAACCAGGAAAAACGTTTCCTTAAGTCAAAAATAAAAGAGAACCAAAAACAACAAGTTCTTCCCCAGCGGAGTCGCCATTTTGTTGTGTAGATTAATCCGTCTTGCGGACAAGACCGATCTCTCTAGTACAAAAGGTAACTAGCAACAAACAGCCAATTATACTAATCTCTCTCTAAGCATATAAGATTTATAAAAACACTATATAGGTGTAAGGCCTACCTTATGTTCAACGCTTGCTTGATTTTGTTGAAGTCCTTCCCGTGCACTGAAAGAACGTTCCTCGTGAATCTGCAGTCACAAACAAGCAAAAAGATTAAGCAGCACCTGTATAGACATTATTATAAATCATACTTATCATAATGATCAAGGAATTTATGAAATAAACCATGAATAGACAATTTAATGAGAGAAATGAGTATATTTGTATTAACTTCAAATAAAGAAAACCTTTACAACTTGTGCCTTGATGTTGTGCAGGTCCTCCTGGGGTCCGAAGCAGGAATCTCTTCTAATTTGACAAGCATTGCACTCTTCAGACAGAACGACTAGAAAAGTGATTTAACCTCCCGCAATCTTGATTGTTGTTGAATCTCAACGAAGCATTGCTTCAAATATCTTAAGCTTGAACTCCCTTTGAGGCTACCCAAGGCCTCTTTTTATAGTGGAAAAGAGGAGGTTTCTTGTTCCAAATATGAAGGGATAGAATCCTCCTTCAAAGGGATAAGCTCCTTACATCAAGGGGTTAGCTTCATCAAGTGAGGGATGCATGAACCTTCTCAAAGCGTATCCATTCCCGAAAATTCCCATCTATAATCTTCTAGAATTCACCTGGAATTCACTTTTTATCTTCATTTCCTCGCCTTTTTATGTTTTACAGAGGTCTGCACCCATTACACAAAGAACGTGCGGTATGGTTCCGCAGGCAGGCTAAGATTTAGGTGCGGGACCGCAGGGAATGCATAGAGAAAGTGCGATACCAATTCTTAGGGGATTTTAGGGATTTTTCTCTGACTTTGAAGCTTGACATGAGGAGCTGATATGTTGGACTTGCAAAAGGAGGAAGTATGAGTAATAATGAGCTCATACTCATGGTAAAATGTCAAGGTGACAGTTTTTAGTGTAACAGTATCCCAATGGTGGTTTGTCTTATTTATGCAGCAGTTTCCTTATATAGCGTCCTCAAGGACCCTGTAGCAGAAATTCCCGAAGTGGAATATTGCATATCCATAGACAGAGTCTGTGAAGGGCCAGCTAGCCTCAGAATCTCTCCCTTCTTTGGAAGGAGAAATCCTGTAAATTCCCCAACATTAAATCTCTAAAATGGACTTGTGATGTCTCACTGAAGAAGGAATTGGAATATCCTAAGATATTCCATATGGAGCAGCAAGTTCCAAATTTGGAACATTACAGTGGTATTAGAGCATGATCTTGGCTCAGCCTGTGCCCAAGATCTAATGCCATCAGCAAGAGGAGCTTCTCTCCAAGGAGAGGAGATTAACAGAGGAAACAAGGGAAAGGAATGACGGAAGAGGAGGTCCCCCTTCTTCTTTTCCAGACCATTGAGAACATCATTGAAGATCTGAAGAAAGGGAAATTTTGGAGAAATTTTCTGAAAGGGGTTTGTGGATGAAACAAGCCCTAGCTATTCTCATGAAGGGTGTGAGCATTCAGCCACACAAGCAGATCCACAGCGCAGCACCTTGCCCATAGCTACTGCAAGAAGGATGGAGGGAAAAAGTTGATGCCTTTGGAGGAGTAGCGCTGCAACTCAAAGGTATGATTCATGATGATTGGTTTCAGAATTCTATTTCATGATTTTATGCAAATGAGAGATCATATGTTGGAGTCACAAGGATTTTTTCAAAGGAGATTGATGAGAACCAATGTGAAACATGGTGTGACAAAACTTCAAACACTTTGCATGCATGGAAGGGGACCATGAAAAAAATAGCATTCCGTCTTTCTAGAGGGGGAGAAATCAGGAGAATGACTTGCTAAAGGCAAGACCCCCATTATATGAAGGGCACTCTTCCATTTGTGATGGTGTGGAGATATTTCTCTCAAAGGAGGGCAAGATACAAGGTCTCTCATTGAGGGGGAGATACACTCACATGTTGGTAGAGAGGAGGTGCATAGAAGAATCTACAACGTTGTACCATTGGAAGAAGAAGAAGAGCAGAAGGATCAACATGAAGGGATGGAGGACATTCACCCTTATCTATTTTAGAGATTCCCTTCACATAGGAGAGGGACTACACTGCACAGTAGAGAGAGAGTGACCTTTCATTCCTCTCATATATATAGCCCACTTCCTATCTTGATGTCTCACTTTTGGAGGCTTTCCACTTGGGAGGCCACATGATTTAGAGATGATGAGAGGCATCATTTCATTTGGTTCACCACTCTTGGATTCCAAAGAGGTTGAGACATTGGATTAATCCATTACAGCGCAGAGAGTTTGGGGATAAGCACAAGAAGGAGGGATACACTCTCTCATTTTCAGTACCACCCATTCTCATCAGTTTGACTGCGCAGATAAAGTTGCTGCAGAGATGGAGGATAGCATATTTATGATGCAGGATGGCTGCTCCATAGATTTAGTGAGAGATATGATACTTTATTTTTAGCAAGGATTCTTTCATGCAATGGAGTAGATGGAGGCCACTCATGCTTACACTGCCCAAGATCGGGAGATTCCTTGGAGGTGATAGTCTCTCATGGGAGGCTCATTTTCAGAGATCATCATTTCTATTTGAACATGAGTAGTTGCATTATGGGCATGGAAACAACTTGGAGGATGACTTTGGCATGAGGGGATGTCAAGGTAGCAGGCAGCAGCATGATGGAGCACCATATTGCAAAATACCAGCGTTGTCTATGTGGAGGATTGGAAGACTCAGCTTTGGTTGAGTATTTCCCAGGATCTTGGTGCATGCATGATTCTTGGATGGCCTTGATGGAGATGGTTGACACTTAGTGGATGATATGATCATCTATCATCATGGAAGACTCTTCTTGACTAGGGCTTCTAGTCTTAAGGAGAAACTATTGCATGCACCATATGAGGACTTCCTAGCTATGCACTTGGATGCATACCTTGCCTTGCTAGAGGAGTTCACTTAGGAGGGCATTCATCATGATCTACATCAGCATATGGATAGATGCAAATCCTGGATGTTTTTGGAGAGGTTGGAACAACCATTCCCTTACTCATTGGAGGAGAGGGAGAGCATTTGGATGAGCCATTTCAGCTCAAGGATCGGAGTACATGGTAGAGGAGGTATAGATCTTCATTTTGATTTGCCTCCCTTTACTTCTTATGGACAGCTTGATGAGCTAAGGATGATCACATCTCCTTATGCTCCCTAGGGTGTTCCCGGTCAGTAATCCCTACCTCTTCCTCAAGGAAGGATGAGGAATGAGCTGATTTTCCTCAATCCGGCATTGGCCATAGCTACTACCATCAGCTACAGCATTATTTTTGTAGCAGAGAGGACGTTGTGTTGCTGGGGGCAGCAAAGGAGGAACTCATGGAGTCTCTCTTGTCTTGTTTTCTTCAGTGGAGGAGTGATCTATTCATTGGAGGAGCTGCAAGGAGGATTCCCGGGCTGCATTTTAGATCAGTGGCATGAGGCCACACTTCCATCATCTCCCACTGCATAGTCCATGGAGGAAACTGCGTTATTTCAAAGGAGGCAGTGAGAGAGGGTTTCATGGAGCTCATCAGGAGGTGTTTTTGAGACAAAGGGATCAACCCCTTGTATTGGAGACATTATCATAGGAGGGCAATAAAATTTCAAATCAGCCACAGCCTCATTCTTGTTTCAGTTCAGTTGCAGTGACAACTCTGTTGTCGCATTTTGGTATTCTCCGGCATTTCTAGCAATCTTTCATAGATTGGCTAGAAATCTTGTATTTCAACCCATATCTTTGTTATTGGGCTATTTCTTGTATTACTTCAGCCATATGTACATTTATTAATATTCAGTAGCTGATACTATCGTAGAGACTGCACAGGCATTTTCCTCCGGCATTTTATGTAGTTGCAGCAACATTGGTATTTCAAGGTGTAATCATGGGAGGTTGATTCCTATTGCAAAAGGGGTTCATTCCTCATGATATTTCTTGTATTTAATTGCTGATATCTTAATACAATGATAGATGTAGTATTTTCCCTCTTATTTTATATTCATATTTGCATATTTTATGGTTATGTTCATATATTGTTGTAAGCTCTCTCATTGAGCATTGTTTTAGAGATCTAGTTTGGGGAGATCTATATAACCCATCTAGAATCATTTCTTTGAGCTCATTTTCTCCAAGGGAGTTGTATTAGATTTTTTCTAGGGCATCCCAGTGGTGGTTTGTCTTATTTATGTAGCAGCTTCCTTATACAACGTCCTCAAGGACCCTGTAGCAGAAATTCCCGAAGTGGAATATTCCATATCCATAGACAGAGTCTGTGAAGGGCCAGCTAGCCTCAGGATCTCTCCCTTCTTTGGAAGGAGACATATCCTATAAATGCCCCAAAATTAAATCTCTGAAATGGACTTATGATGTCTCACTGAAGAAGGAATTGGAATATCCTAAGATATTCCCGATGGAGCAGCAAGTTCTAGATTTGGAACATTACAAGGTGATTGTTTTCATTTTGTGTGCATGCTTTGGTTTGATGTGCTTTGTGAGAATTTTTTTTCTTATTGGGTCTTGTTTGCTATGCATATGTCTATTTCCCCTTATGTCAGTTTCGCGAATGGTGCTTCTTGCAGTACCAGGAACTTGTCTTCGGTAGCCTGGGTAATTTATGATCCTGTAGGTGTGTTGATTAACTTACAAGGTATTTTTCTGGGACCAGTTACAAATAATTTCACTGAATATAGTGCATTTTTGGAACTATTAACCGAGGAAGTCAACCTCGGCATACGCGCATTTCTCGTGAAGTTGGACTCACAACTTGTTGTTATTCAACTGAATGGTCATTATTCGGTTCGAAACCCATGTATTTTGAGATTTTATTTTTGTATTTGTTTACTTAAAAGGAATTTTGATTTTATTTCATATCAACATATACCAAGACGAATGAATACATTAACAGATGCAATAGCTAACATGGTGCTAGATAGACATTTGCGAAATTTATAAAAACATCATCATATGTACATAGACCCATGTAGAAAATAAATGTATATATATATATATATATATATATATATCGTTTGTTTGCAACATGTGCATCATAAAACCCACAAAAATAAGATATGTTTGTTTTAGTTACATCGTGAGACAACATGTCTCTCAAAAATGTGCAGAAATAGAGCCTAAGTGCCTAAACGGTGTGGTGCTCATGATAGCACGTCACCGCCCGTACCAACCACCTGAGCAAGTGGTGGATACGACTCGATACCCCTATAGTATGCCTCTGATAGGCCTGAGGCACATCATCCAATCGAGCATATCCTGGGACCCCACGGGCGATCCCCTCCAAGTTCTGCACTAGCTCCTCCTCACCACCCTCACCATGAGGATCGAAATCGTGAGTAATCTGCCTCGCTACCGGTGACATGCCTGCAAGACGCTCTGGGCCAACATCTACATACATATAAAATTTAACTGTCAGAACATGCATATATACCAAAAAATCATAAAACTCATGAAAATAAAAAAATGAGTCTCACCTAACTCTTCGTCCCAATCCTCTCCCTCCGGGAGCAGGTGGTCAGGATCTCCGGTGAAATTTGTGCCGGTGTAGGGCCAATCCTCCACGACAATTAGCTGTCGTCGGAGCCAATCAAAAAACTCTGGCCTCCAGGACATCTTTTTGCCACCCCCTGCTCTAGGCATCAGTGCAGCACATTATGCCATTCGTGGCTCTGTGGGTGGCAGCATCGGGACAATAACCTCCTGACGCTGGAATATGGGTAATCGTTCCAAGAAGAATGATACCAGAATCGATCCATACCCAAAATACTTTAGTTTGGTCTTCTTGCACTTAGTGAGCTACCGTTTTATGTTGATAGTCATGGCCTCGGCCTAGTTGAAGATGGTCAGGTTCATGCACTCTGAGGCAAGAAGTAGTTGTGTCTTCATGGCCTCATGCGGTGCCTGCGATCCAGCAGCCCACGTGATAGTGTGTAGCACTACCCTCAGTTCCAAATCAGGGACGGTTTGGATATCCACTTTGCCGCTCCCTGATCCCTTTTGTGCCCTGCGGCACACCCTGTCAATTACCATTGCCATGCTTTCTCCGGAATTCCAGGTACCGGTTAAGATAGGGACTGCACCTCTGCGTGACAATCCAGTGATGAAATATACATCTGAGACTTCGATTTCAAGCTCTTGATCCTGAAGCACAAACTTTTCCTGATCTTTGTCCCAAATTCTTATTAGATATTGAAGCAATTCGGCCTGAGCCCGAAGACATGGCGTCAGAAGAACTTCTTGAGCCCACAATTCCTGAGGGCATTCATGCATTATTCATTTTCCATTGCTTGTTCATCCTCTTCACTGTATTCTCTCTCTTTCCACTCGATAACCATTTTTTTTTGTACCTGCATGAATTGATCATAGGAACATTGTAAGCCCCCTTGTCTATTAAAATTTGCAATCAATTGGTTGCATTTTCTTAAATTTAAAGCGGATTTTGAGTTGTGCAGTTGGGCGACTATTTTGCTAACAGTCGTGCCACCTGGCGTGACCCCTGTGTAAAAAAGGGTCAATTGGCGCGGGGCCGTGCCCAAAACCCGCGCCAACCGCGATGCCCTAGTTTTTAAAAATACTCCCCTAAGGGACCCAAAATGACAACTAAATGCAATAAAATATAGCTCAAAAGATGGCAAATGATGTCAGCTCTTACCTGAAACTGACGAAATCCGGATTGGTCCACTAGTTTTCTCACACTCATCGCCGCAAGATCACAAGGTAAATGGACCATTGTTACTCCACAAAGAGGTAAAAGTGAAAAGTAAATAACTTTTACCATTTATGGTCTTTTATAACTTCTCAAAGTATAAAAATAGGTTTTGAAACATATTTGTCGATTATTTTCATATTATTTTCAAGAAATACGTTTTACACACGTCTTTTTCTGTAGCGACAAGTTTCCACATGGTTTTGACGAAGAACGAGTTGTATTTTATACTTTTTTGAACTCAATAAAAACAAGAAAAAGTCACTACTGGAGTCATCTTTTAGCCCTTTTCAGACTCTTTAAAACTGAAAATATCGTCGAGACGCTTGTCGTTTTGAACTCATTAAATTGGTTTTGAAACAATATCTACCCAGTATACGTTTACCCCTTTTTCAGGCTGGGATGGATTATTTACAAAAAAGGAATACCTTAGCCGATCGTGACTAAGAGGTTCTCTCGGGCATAGTTTTCTACCTTTTCGGATCTGAGGGACTATTTACAAAAAGGGACTGCTGGAGTTTTCTTTTTGCTTTCTTTTCAAACTCTCTAACCATGAAAAGATGCTAAGTTATTCCTTTGTCAGACTCGTTAAAACTGATGACATCATACTCCGTCGTGATGACGTTACTCTATTTCCTCCTTCCTAGGGCTCGTAAAATGTACTAGGTTGGATTTGTCCAAAGGACAAACTTACATTGCAAGCACATGCTATCCCCTTCAAGCTTGTTTTCAAAAATAATTGGGGTACTCGCCATAAAATGGTGGGGGAAAATGTAACCAAGATTGTAGTCGTGTTGGCAGTACGTCATTCTTGAACATGGCACTTGTCTGAATTCGTGTTGGGTTGGGGATATCTCACTTCTTCATTTATTTTCCTCCATGGGTTTGGGTAATCATTTTTGACCTCTCATCTACTCTTTCCACGTCACCATGACCTCAGATCCCTTGATGTCAAGTACTGCCAAATCCAGTGTCGTGCTGCCAATATGTTCAAGAGAAGTTTGCCTCTGAAGTTTTCAACCTCCCTCTGATTCTCTATTGGTATTGATTCACAAACATCATGTTCCTCTGTCTCATGTCGATGATGTGAGAAACATTATGGCCCACCTTCGATAAAGGTCACTGCCTGTTGACTCCAGCTCATTATCCAGGAAGTTGATCTAGCGACTCCCTTCAGGTACCTTGGAGCCTGCATGCCTCAATGGCAGGTTCTTCGCATTTGACGTAAGGTTTACATCATTGACCTTTGATCGACTGATTATGCGAGTGTTCAACGTCAGATCATTTTTCACACTCTGTGGATTGTACCTTTCGTACCTTGAGAGCCATTGTCACTATTGGTGGTTTCTCTCGCGTCTGTTAACAACTTTCATCATTGGCTGGTAATCAGACGATTTTATTGCATGTTCGACTTCAGCTCACATATTCGCATGCTCGAATTTGTACTTTGTTCGGGTTGAGATGGAACACAAGACCCTGGGTATTGTCTGATGAATCCAGGCTGCGGGGTCTTTGTGGATTGCTATGAATTATTATGTGACTCTTTTGATTGGATGGTTGTGACCATACCTGAGTCTTTTACTGATACCTACTACTGGATGGTTGTTTCCATACCTCAGATTTCATTATTTATGAACTCTATGGATGGATGCGCCCATGCCACATGTCACGTATTAGATGTATCAATTGTACTTGTACTTGTAGGTCTTCCGACAATGGTGTTTGGGTCAGACGCGTTCTCATAAAGCATTTCACCCCTCCCTCTCTCTCGGACCTCATGCTTTAGGGGGCATCTGTTACACATCATTTTGTCACCGTCCCTACAATCCCTCACCCCGCATATTGGAGGGTCTTTCCCGTGACCTGTGAGTAGTGTCATACTCTGCAAATACCTTCTTTACATCCTTCTGCATAAGGACATGATTTCTCATTTTGAACATTTCCTTAGAAATCACTCAAAAACCTATGTTTTGGCTTTGGCGCGGGTAGCCAGTTCACCCCTCGCGCCAATGAGGAATATTTGCACTAGAGCCTGCGCCAGCTGGTGCTCTGTCTCTTTGTTGTGCCCGTGCCAGCCTTTTTAGTAATTCTTTTTAGCAAATTAGAGGCGGAATTTTCCTTTAACCACCTCAGGAATGACGCATTTCAATTGGTTAAACTCGATAAGCCGCGGATCTCTTCCTTTAGGAAATGTTTGATGGAACATTCTTTGAAGATAGGACCCCCCCCATGATTATAGGGATCCTAACCTCTCCTTCTCCCTCTATATAAACAAGCCTTCTCCCTTTACAAAAGCTAGCTGAACATATAGCCAAGAAGCTAAACTTGGAGAAGAGATATTATAGTTGAGTAATCGCTATAGAGAAGGTTGAACCAAGGAGGATCCTATAGAGAGAGCCCCGTTTGAATTCCCGACGAGCTTTGTGAGACTTGCTCCGCTGGAACCCTGCTGGAGGAGATCGCAAAGTCGAATCCTGGTTGTACTCATCCTTCTTTAAATTAATATACTCGACTATGGTATTGATTCCATCTTTGTGTTATGTTTATTTGACGCATTTGATTTAGTCTTCTTCGACTGATTGATAGTTAGGAATGTGAAATAGTATGTTGTGTATTGTCTTCGTTTCTTGTGTATGTGCAGCTATCCGGGCGTGAGAACGAGCGGATCTTGATCTGTCGAATCAGGAGCGAGAGGCAACCATTCTCCCAGACGACACAATAGCGCAGGACCTACGGTAAGTGATCTACCAAGTTTCTGTCCATTCTTAACTAGGAATTGATGTCATAGTGTGTCTCGTTTGTGGCTAGACCCACTCTAGGGCTAGTGGGATCACCTTTGTCCGCAAAGGGGATTTACCTCACCAACAGTAGCTAGTAAAGAATATATCTGAAACGATTCCACTGTGGAGGGCCCCTACACAAAAGAGGTTTATTTTTTTAATTTCTTGTTCTTTCATAGTTCAATTTCTTATGCTTTTGTTGTATTTTTAATATATATACATGCTATTTCTTTGTTGTGATTTACAGCATAGAAATACTTTGTCTTCATTTATGTTTCATAGCCCGAATACATGCTTTACTTTCATACTATAGACATACACTTTTTTTTCATTTACGTTGCAATTTTTTTCATATTTCTATAGGATAGATGATCAGGTTTATCATTGTTACTTCACTGTTTGGTATCTTCATTTGCAGAATATGGCTATGTTAAGATAAACGCATTGTTTATGATTGGGTATATTTAGATATAATTTATCATAGTGGCCGACATAGATTGATTTAGTATAGCTTAATATTCATCATTCAGATTAATTTATTTTCATGCAATATAGGTTTATCATAGATTAGTTTCCTTTATTAAATAAACATTTCCATTTCTTCCTTCTTTCAAGTTGTATCTTTCAATCATTAAAATATTTCTTTAAGTGTGAATACTCTTTAGCGATTTCTTGTTTTAAATTTCATTCATATAAATTTACAAAAGAATACAAAAAGATTGAAGTTCCTTCTTGTTTTTAGAAATTTAGTTTTCTCAAAATGAAATCATTAACTATTAACAAGCTAAGATAGGATTTTCATCATAGTTTTGAAACTTAAGTTGAATTTATATTTTATTTCAAAAATTATAATTCTTAGTTTCTCAATTCCATTTAGACATTAAAGATAAACACAAAATATTAAAAACAACTTTAAACATACAAAATCAACACAATGAATTACGTAAGAAAAGGCTTCTAGCATATATAGTGCACTTGCACTTCATAAGATTACCAACTCTGGTCGATAATTTTTTATAGCAATTTAAGGCATTATATTGACTAAAAATTTTGGCACCGTTTCCGGGAAAGTGTAAATAGGAGCCATATCTCTTAATTTAAAAACAAAAAAAAACAAAAACACACACACACACACATAAACAACAAAAACATAAAAAATGACATGCATAGATAAAGATATTTTAGAGGTAGATTTGTAGCTAGAGGTAGAATTTTGATCCCAACAACACCACTCACTCCATCAATACCTTGTAGTGCCACACCATATACCCAATCCCACATTCCATTCTTAGCAGGTAGACATAGAATTCCTGAAGTCTTAAGATCAGAAATTCAACCTAGAGACTTTCCAACTGCATCAACAGAAGCAGTTGTGGAAGAAGAAGACCATAGATCCCCAACAAAAGGAGTAATATTTCTAACCTCTACTAGAGAATAACTCTTAGCCCAAGAGCTAGAAATCCCTAGTGAGGAAGAATAATAAGTCTTATTTAATATACCATTGATAGAGGAACCAGAAGAATCAGAAGAGGAATAAACAATCCCAAATTTAGAATCCTATATTAGTTCTGAGGAATCTACAATGGCTGGAGAAGGGGAAGGAGAAGTACACAATGTGAATTATGACCAATTAATACTACGAGGAGGTGGAACTAGGATTGGAGGTGGAGGACGAGGTAGAGGTAGAGGAAGAGGAGAAGGAAGAGGAGGTAGAGGAGAAGTAGATCCTATTGGATTTCCTATACTTGATGAAGATACTACTGCCACAATAAAGAATATCTCACCCTCCATCCTTCCAAATTTTCATGGATTAAGAAGTGAAGATCTAGAAACATTTATTTTTGAATTCGAAGTTTTATGTAGATCATATGATTACTTACTCAATTCTCAAAATTGAAATTGTTTCCTGCAACTCTTAATGATGCAACATTAAAATGGTTCATGGGCTTAATAACACATTCTATTAGGACATGGGAAGAAATGAAGAGTGTATTCTTACAAAAATACAAGGATTACTGAACACCTCATAATCAAAAAGGTGAATTTTTAAGATGATGCAAAGAGAAGATGAAAACTTGGAGGATTTGATTGAGAGATTCAGCTACAATCTAAAAAGGGCCAAGATGGAAATTTTGGATGAAGATACTTTAAAAGATATCATGTTGAAATCCATTAGAGATGATTATATATTCTCAAAATGATTGGAAAGGGAGAAATATCTCACTGAATTATGCATGCATATTTCAAGAGGAAATTCAAGAATTGGGAGGAGTTTGAGAGATCCTATTCTCTCTAGAGTTAATAAATCTGCAACTAGAACAGTAAGTAGGGCTGAAATAGGAAATTTTCTTGTTGAGTTCAAAATAGATATTTTAGGTAGTCTTAGTGAACAAATAGACACCTTGAAGTCACAAAAAAAGAAAATAAATGAAAGTGATTCCTTATCTATCTCTTGTCCTAAGTGAAGAAAGAAACATGCCTTAATAGAATGTCCTCTTGATTTAAAAATCATAGAAAATTGTGTCATATGTACAGAAAATAATGAAACAAAGAAATTTCCTTCTATTCCGGGTCTTAAAGTCGTTTACCAAGAGGAAATAACTTCAAAATAGATAGATCCTCTTTGTTTCCTTTTATACCACTTTATCAATTTGCAAATCCTCTTTGTTTCGTTGTTTCGTTGATAAAGGGGTATAAAAACTTATCATGTTGCCTAACTATGATATATTAGATGAATTGAAGAATGTTTGTATCAAAATTTCTTTGCTAAAATACATTAAAGAAATTCCAATTCTTGAAAAAACAATAATAGAATTGAGTGTAAAAAAATCCGGACGAAAAACAAAGGAAGTAAAAAGAATACATTTAGTAGGGAAAATTGCAAATATCATAAGGGAAAAAAAACCATACTGAAATATTTAGATCTAGGAAGTCCCATTGTGAAAACACACATCATTGGTATCGGAATCTCAAACACATTGATTGACTTAGGAGCAGAGATAAACATCATGAGTAAATAAACTATGGAACAACTAAAAATTCCAAATCTTCAATATACACCAACATTGTTACAACTAGTAGATAGATCTGTAATTAAACCTGATGGTCTATTAGAAGACATTTATGTAGGGAAGCCCTAGCTGGACTGCAATCATGGAGGCGGCTAAAACCCTTGGCGGAACCTTTGGAGCTTTGACATGACGGCACCGCCTGTTCATTGCGTTTTGGAACATTAGCTCGGCGATGATTGGCCCTCGTCGACCCATAGGTTTTCTGCGACTCCCCGGGTAATACTCTCTTCAGTTTATTGGTTTCTTGCTAATTTACTGCTCGCCCCGGGAATCTTGGGACTCCACTGACCCATTTCGGTAGATGATTTAAAATCTCGCGAGCTTCCACTTGTTTTTACTTGCTCGGGATGCGCTGTCGTTGTTGTCTGGGGTTACATCACGTTTTGGCAGCAGACAACTGGGGGTTTCTTTCTTTGGTCTGGCATCCCTATGCACTTGGTGGGGCCGCAACTGATCAGTGAACCTTGACTGCTTCCCCTCTGGACCCATCATCGGGGCCCGGCTTTTATTTGGAATCTACACTGATCCTTGGCTTCGAGGCCTCTTCTTGTCAGTTGGATCAGTAATAATCATTTCACCTTTGTTCTCTGAAGGTTGTTGTCTCCTCCTACAGTTGCTACACGACTTTGGATGGGCTGACCTTTCAACAATGAGTAACTGCAAGGATGAGGTCGACTATTCGGAGGACACTCTAAAAGGGGTCGACATTTGGGGGCTGGAATCACATGATGAGGTGGATGCGATGTCTGACTTGGACCCATTACCGGGGGTGGCTTTGCCCACTCAGCCCACACATTCCACCATGGATGGGAGCATCTCGCCCATGGGGGACCTATCGCACTTAGCTTTTGGCTCACCCTCGGAAGCAGATATAGGTCTATGGGCTTTCACACAGGCTGAACAGGACACCGTGGCAAGTGCAGCCATCGAAAATTCTGCACTATTCTCGGAGGCAGTCTTTCACGAAATCAGAGACACATCCTGCTATTTGTCTCATCGGCATATTGAAAGCATTCACCCACTTGGCGTTAACTCACACATCCCTTCTGATAATGATGGTGCAGCTCATATCGGTTCGGAACCCTTTGTACCTTTGGCGGCCTCTAGGGTCTTCACCAAAATTCCAGAGCACTTAACCAGTCGGGAGAAGACTAGCACCTTGTCCGAATCTGAAGCCATTGTTGAGCCGGAACTGGGAGTTAGTAAGGTCAGGAAGTCGTACAAGGTCACGAGAAATAAGTTAGATTACCACACAAATTTTGGAAGCGAGTGTGGCATGGAAGACTGGAGCAACATTGCTGCCAAGACCTTGGTTGGGAAGATCTGTGGCCGGAATATTCTGCGACGCGACTTCAGAGGTGGACAAGGGAGATCTGGAGCGAGTACCTTGACTCCCTCCCAGTGGTTGGGGTCATGACCAAAGGCTGGTTCTCTCTCACTTTTGCCCGGCCTGAACATTCCGATTGGGCTCTCAAGCAATTCTGGCACCTCGAACTACACCCTTTCTATCTCAAGCGATGGGTGCCCCTTTTCGACCCCAAAAAAGAGAATGCAGGTGTCGGCCCCATCTGGATGTGGTTGCCTGGCATACCGCTGCAATTTTGGAATGACACCGCTCTTCGAAACATAGGGGGCCACTTCGGTCTTTACCTGGATCATGATCGTTCCTACCTATCCACTGGTAGCAGAGCAATGGCCCGTATCCTAATTTTTCTCGACACTAGGGATGGTCTATATGAGAATTTTATTATGAGTTTTGATGGGATGAGGTGGCAGCAATCTCTAGACTATGAGGGCATGCCCTTTCGTTGCAGGAAATGTCATGAGGTGGGTCATTTGTATAAATAATGTCCAAGGAAGGGGGCTAGCAGGCTGGTTGCAAAGAAAGCCTGCTCCATCGGCACACAAACTGAGCCAAATCCCAGCTGCTTGCCGGACGAGGCGGGTGTACAGGCGAGGGCCCCTTATCTCCCTGGTGATGTTGGGTCGTGGACAATGGCTCTGCCTACCTGGACTACCACGCATCCCAAGTCCTGGCCACAGACCTCATCGATGCCTTCCCAGCATGATCTCATCATTTCGGGTACTGCTCTCTCTGGCCCTTTGTCTTCTAATTTTATAGATATATCTTCATCCATTACTTTTTCGTTTAATGTATCTGTTATTGAACACTATCTGTCATCTGCCATCACCTTACCTTGCACATCATCGAGTGAGTCTCATAAATCCTTAAACCTCCCCTCGGTATGCTGCACCATCGCTTTGGCCTCTCCTTCCTTCTCACCTATCATCCATCATTCATCTGCAGAGCCCACCCCTGACCATTATGTCTCCTCTTCGGAAACTCACTCATCGAGGCACAATTACTTTCTTAGATCCCTAACCAACCCTCAATCTGGTGAGGTTTTCGGTATTGGGCCGGGTCAGGGCATTCTACCCTCCAAATCTCGAGGCAGACCTTCTGCCTTAGCGAAAGCCATCAAAAGAGCTAACTTTGAAGTGGAAGATGGTACGCAATCTTCTTTCATGCAGGTCCTTAGAGCAAGATGACCCTTGATGACTGTTTCATCATGATATGTCTCTCCTTCAATTGTAGGGGACTGGCCAACCCCGATAAGAGATTGGCCCTCAGAGACCTATTAGCACAAAAGCCTTTTGACATTCTATTCCTGCAAGAAACGCTTGGGGTGGGGTTGGAGGTGACTGCTACTCTAACTTCCTTTCTTCCTGATTGGACCTTCATCACACTTGATGCTCATGGTAGATCTGGTGGATGTGCTCTTGGCATCAACAATAATACTACCTGGATGGTCAACTGCTGGGGCCGGTCAGGTGTTCTTGCGATGAATGTTCTTTTTGGTTGCTCTGAGATTGAGTTTACCCTGGTTAATGTTTATGGACCCTGCTCCGACCGAGAGATTTTCTCGCACTCCCTTTTGTCCTGTTCTCTCCTGACGATCCCCCATCTCATTTTGGGCAGTGATCTGAATTTTTCTTTGGGCATTGCTGAATCTTGGGGTCCCCAGGCCACCCCAGATCCATTGGCTAATTTTTTTAACTCAAAACTCGGTGCCTCTCATCTCGTTGACATTCAGACTACCAAGATACAACCTACCTGGAGGAACAGGAGGACTGGAAGCACTTCTTTGGCTCGCAGACTTGACAGATTCCTCATTAAACAGGCCCTCCTTCCTGTTTTGTCTTGTGCACGTCAATGGGTAGGATCAGGAGGTAAATCTAATCACTCGCCCATCTACCTGGAGTTTGAATGTGGACCAATTAGAGCTCGACCCCCATTCAAATTCAATTCCAGATGGTTGCGAGATCCTGATTATAACCAGTTGGTCACTCGGGCCTGGCAGCACATTAGACCTGTGATGGACTGTGACCCTAGCAGGGCTATCAATGAAAATCTTATTCGCATAAAGAACCTTACCATTCAGTGGGTTCGGAATAAAAAAAAAACTAGAAAGGGAGGCACTACACAGCATTGAGGAAAAAATTGGCTCTCTCAATAGGGGTGATCTGTTGGGCTTCAGTAATGAGGATGCCAGGGCACAAATTTTTGCACTTGAGACCGAAAAGTCCAAACTGCTGAGACAGAAAGAGGAAGATTGGAGGCTTAAAAGTCAGGCTATTTGGTTACAGGCCGGTGACGAAAACACTAAATTTTTTCAGCAGCACGCAAATGGCCGCAAGGCTGCTAACACCATTTGGGAACTGTCAGATCGAAATGGCTTTACTGCAAAAACGCAATCACAGCTAACTGAGTTGGGTACCAGACACTTCTCAAATCTGTATAGGGCATCTACAATTATAAATCTCCCAGACATCCTGCGCATCACTCAAAACTTTAAAATTTTCGTTGAACATGAGCAGAAGGATGATCTCAATGCCCCGGTCACCCTGGGTGAACTTGAGGGTGTTTTGAAATTGTTCAAGCGGGACAAAAGCCCTGGGCCTGATGGCTAGCCCATTGAGTTCTTCATCCACTTCTTCGACCTCATTTCGGCAGACCTTCTGGCTATGACTGAGGATAGCAGGGTGCGGGGCAGGATTTATGATGGATTCAACACCACTTTTATTGCGCTTATTCCTAAATCGGACAAACCAACCAGCTTCAATGAGTTCAGGCCCATTTTGCTGTGTAACTGTATCTACAAGATCATATCCAAAATCATTGCAAACCGCATCAATCCTTTCCTGTCCACTCATATTGAAAAGGAACAATTTGCTTTTCTGAATCATAGGCAAATTCATGAGGCCATTGGCACAGCCCAGGAGGCCCTTCACTCTATCAAAACTCTGCGACTGAAATCGACTATTCTCAAGATTGATCTCACTAAAGCTTTTGATCAAGTTGACTGGAGTTACCTTCACCTCATACTCATCCACTCAGGTTTCCCTCATACATTTATAAACTGGATTATGGGCTACATCTGTCACGCTACCTTCAGTATATTGATCAATGGTACTGCATCTGACTTCTTCCATGCGGGGCGGGGTCTCTGTCAGGGTTGTCCCCTTTCACCATTACTATTTTTCCTCGTCATGGAGGGCCTCTCTGTGCTTATCAATAATGCTAAAGAAATGGGATTACTACAGGGGCTCCAGATCAATGATAATTTATATCTCACTCACCTTTTATTCATGGACGATGTACTTATATTCCTTAATGGCACTAGACAAGACTCTGTTCAATTTGATCTACTCCTGAATTGGTTTTGCAGGGCTACCGGTATGGCACCGAATAGCACTAAATCCTCTATCATCATGACGGGCTGCACGAGACAGGAACAAGACACCTCTAGGAATATTTTTGACTATGTCTGCATAGACATCAATGGCGGTCTCAAATATTTGGGGTATCACATCAAACCAAACAATTATAAGATCAAGGACTGGAACTGGATCATAGCTAAGATTGAGCGCAGAATAAATGTCTGGTATAATCGATGGTTATCTAGGGCAGGTAGACTTATCCTCATAAAGTCTGTGCTGGAGGCCATACCGATCTATTAGATGACCCTGGCCTGGATACCGATTGGTATTACTAATCAGATAAAATGCATCTGTAGACAATTCCTATGGCGCAACCAAGGTAAGGCATCCATGTTTGCCTGGATTGCATGGGATCGCATAAACTTGCCCAAACAATGGGGTGGCTGGGGGTTAAAGGTTCTTCACCTTTTTTCTCGGGCCCTTGCGGCTAAGATGGGCTGGCACTTAATCACAGGACAGATCCTATGGAAAGAGGTCATGGTTTCCAAATATATCTCACCCCAAAATCCCCTTGAGTGGATCAGTGGCAACATCACACTGAAATCAAGGGCATCTATCATATGGAGGGCTATCACTAGGGCAGCACACATCCTACAGAATGGTCTTTCTTGGAAAATTGGTTTGGGAGCTAAGGTGCGCATTGGCACTGATTCCTGGTCGGGGAGTGGGGAATTTCATAAAATTTCAGCATTTATCATTGAGCACCTTGCCCACAGAAACATCTTTTATCTGGCACAGATTGTGGACAGGATACACTCCTCATGGCGGGATCAAGCCTGGCTACAGGCGAGTGACCTTGGGCTCCCTCAGGAGGGCACTCGGGTCTGGCAACAATATATCTGGGCTTTGAAGGCATCCAACATTCGCATCACAGACCAAGAGCACAATTTGATTTGGGTTGTCTCAAAAAATGGTCATTATGCTCCAAAATTGGGTTACCTCGAACTTATCAAGCACAGGGAACCCCCTATAAAGAACTGGTGGTGGAATACTATCTGGAAACTGAATACCCCACACAAACACAGAATTATGCTCTGGTGTATTCTTAGAGACTGTATTCCTACCATGGAATTTCTACACAGAAGGGCGTATCACGGGGCATGCAAATGTTGTTACTGTCTGAAAGACTACGAGGACACTCCCCATCTATTCCTGCAATGCAACATCATTCATAACATTTGGTCTCGGGTCATCACAGAAGTGGGTTGCAGAATTAATTGGCAGGTCGCTACATTAATAGAGGCCTGGACATATTGGTGGCAGCACTCTGCCCACAGACCAAAACTACGCAACCTCCCTCTAATCGTGGCTTGGGAAATATGGATCGGACGAAACAAACAGATTTTCAATGATATTCCTATCAACTGTGATTGGATCTGTGCTGCATCTCTTGCCACTTTTCGGCTCATTCCTGAGGAATGTATTCGCATCAAGCCCTCTCATGAGACCCCTAAATCTATTGATCACAGCAAGGCGTGGGCATACTTTGATGGTGCGTCCAATGCCCATGGGTGCGGTGGGGGCGCATCTCTTTATCTGAACGACCAACACTACTACTACATCAAGATGGGTTTAGGACCAGGTACTAACAACTATGTCGAACTGCAAAGCCTCAGACTCCTTCTTATCTTTGCTCGGGACATTCACTGTGACTCCATCCAGATCTTTGGCGATTCTCAACTTGTGACCAAGTGGTTCAACAACCTATCTCATTGTCACTCGCACACACTGTCTGCACTGCTGCGCGAGGTACACCATCTCAGAGCACTTTTTGACTCCATCACAGTGACTCATATTTACAGGTCTCGGAACAAAGTGGCCGATCAACAGTCCAAAGAAGATTCAGAGCTGACCTGGGGTACCTGGCACATCACAGAGCACACTGACGAACAGATCTACAGATATTATCATCGGCCTTTTATCGAGGAGGCTCCTGCTGGTCTGGAGGTTTAGTAGTACAGCTGTCTTCTGGGAGATTTTGATCTACTTCCCATATTTATATTCGGCATATATATGTACTTCATATTTATAATTTGGTTTTACAGGAGTTAGTAATTTATGCACCGAACTTACTATGTGGACACTAGTTTCATCAATGATGTTTTCATGGTTTTATGGGACTATGATCGCCTACAGTTTTGACTTGTGGCAGCTTGTAATAGTTTTATGGACTGAACAGTAGTTGATAACTACCAGTTTTTGTAACATGTAACTGATCTTTTAATAGAATAGTTACAAATTTTTTCTTTGTGAAAAAAAAAGAAGAAGACATTTATGTATCCTTAGATTCTTGGGAATATCTAGTTGACTTTATGATCTTAACTCCCAAGAATAACCTAGGAGGAAGTCCATTAATATTAGGAATACCTTAGTTAGTTATAGCTGATGCTTTCATCAGTTGTAGATCTGGTGACATGTTTATCTCTAATGGAAGTTTTAAAAAAAATACACATTATACCCTCCATAAAAATTAATAATAGAAGTAGAAAATGAAGAATGGATGGATGATGACAATGACATACAACCTATTTTTACTATCTCACAAATTAGTGAAGAAAATCAAATTATAAATTCAACAGAAAATCATGAATTATCATCACAATGTGAGAGTAGTCAAAATTTTCAGGAACAATGTAATATTGAATACTTATCATCCATACAAATCTCTTTACATTCTATGGAAGAATTTGGTAATTCTTCAATTGAAATATTTCCAGGTAAAGCTTTGAATGTGAACAAAAATCTAGAAATTTTCAAAAGGAAGAATTATTAAAAACAATGCAAAAATATTCTTCTGCATATACATGGGAATCCACTGACAAGAAATGAATCAACCCTGAAACTTGCATACATCACATATATATTGAGGAAAATTCTAGACCAAACCGACAACCTCAAAGAAGAATGAATCCAAATCTTAAGAAGATTGTAAAGGAAGAACTACAAAAAATATTGAATGTAAACTTTATCTATCCAATATCATACAGTCAATGGGTTTCACCTTTATTAATTGTCCCTAAAAATAATGGAAAATGGAGACTGTGTGTTGATTATATGGAATTGAATAAGGCTACTTTAAAAGATCATTTTCCATTACCTTTCATAGATCAAGTTTTAGATACACCAACAGGGAAGAAATATTTTTCATTCTTGGACAGTTTTAGTGGGTATAATCAAATTTAGGTAGCACCAGAAGATCAAGACAAAACCACCTTTACCTATCCATGAGGAACTTATGCTTACTGAGTACTTCCTTTTGGATTATGCAATGCACCTGCAACATTCCAAAGAACAGTATTAGGTATTTTCTCTAATTTAATTCATAATTATGTGGAAGTGTATATGGATGATTTTATAGTCTATGGAAATTCTTTTGAAGAAGCCCTTGAAAATTTGGAAAAAGTTCACATAAGATGTAAGGAAGCAAATATCTCATTAATTCATGAAAAAAAAATTATGGTGTTTACAAAAGGAATTTTTTTAGGACACCATATTTCAAGAAATGGAATTAAGGTGGACTTATCTAAATTTGAAGTTATTTCCAAATTAGAAATCCCAAATTACCAAAAAGATGTTAGGAGTTTTCTTGATTTTATAGGATACTACAGAATATTTATATAAAACTTCACAAAAAATTTCTCACAAATGATTGTGAATTTAATTGGAATACTGAGTGCCAAAAGGCATTTGAAACTTTGAAAGAAAATATTTCTTAAGCACAGATCCTAAGAGGACCAAACTAGAAATTGCATGTTCATATCTCAACTGATGCTTCAGAGACAGCTTTGGGAGTTGTATTGGGACGAAAATACTTGACCCCTTATGCCATTTACTATACAAATAAAAATTTGACTCCGGAAGAGTTAAATTATTTTGTTACCGAAAAATATTTTTTAGCTGTTGTCCATGCCATTAACAAATTCATACATTACATCGTTGGCTATGAAACTTTCATTCATACAGATCATTCTGAAATTAGATATCTAATGAATAAATCTATTACTAATGGAAGAATCACAAGATGGTTACTATTATTGCAAGAATTTAATATCACCATTTTAGATCGACCTGGAAAAAAAAACACGGTTGTTGACTTTTTGTCTAGAATTCAAAATGATAACAATGATACACCAGTAAAAGATAGTTTTCCTGATGAATATATTTTTTCAATATCTACTAAATCTCCATGGTTTGCAGACATTGTTAATTATTTAGCCACAGGAAAACTTCCATCATATTTGTTTCCTAGAGAAAAAAGGAAGATAATTCAAATGAGTGCATATTATTCATGGGTAAATGAAGAATTGTACAAGACAAGTCCAGATCTCATCATTAGGAGATGTGTATGAGAGGATGAAACACCTGAAATACTAAATGCATGTCACGAAGAGCCATGTGGAGGACACTTTGATAACAAGAGAACTGCCTACAAAATCATTCTCTTAGGATATTATTGGCCTTCCCTTTTCAAGGATGCCAGGAAATATGTTAAAATATGTGATATTTTCAAATAATGGGGAAACCTGTTCCTTCAAATGAAATTCCCTTACAACCACAGGTACCCATCAAACCCTTTGAAAAATGGGCTCTGGATTTTTTTGGACCAATCAATCCACCATAAAGACAATAGAGGTATATTCTTGTGTGCACTTATTATGTCACTAAATGGGTAGAAGCTAAAGTACTTTCCTTTGCTAATGAAAATATTGTAGTTTCATTTCATTTTGAGGATATTTTTACTCGTTTTGGTGTCCCAAGGGAAATTGTGACAGATCAAAGAACTCAGTTTACATCCCGAATGGTGCAAAAGATCGTGGAAGAATAAAAAATCAAGCATAGAAAGTCCACTCCATATCATCCACAGTCAAATGGACAAGTAGAGTCTACTAATAAGGTGATTGAAGCAATACTCACAAAGAGTGTACATTTTCATAGGAGGGATAGGGAAAAAAAGCTTCCAGAAGCTTTATGGGCCTACCATACCACATGGAGAAGCACAAGATGACATAATCCCTATGAACTTGTTTATGGGAAGCAAGCCTTGTTTCCAATAGAGTTCCAAATAAAAACATTTAAAACAACAGTCAAACTGGGACTTGACTTATCAGAAGCAAAAAGGCATAGAATGGAACAACTCAATGAGCTTGATGAGATCAGGAAAGATGCAATTCAAAAGACTAGCCTAGTTCAGCAACAAAGATCTAGATGGCATGAAAAATACATCAAAGAGATAAAATTTCAAGCAAGAGATTGGGCACTTATTCTTTATTCAAAGTTCAAATATTTTCAAGGGAAATTTCAAACTCATTGGCTTGGGCCTTATGATATTGAGAGAGTCTTTGATAATGGAGTAGTTAGGATTAGAACTGTTGATGAAGAAATATTTCCTCTCCTTTTAAATGGACATCGACTAAGGATCTATCACAAGCCATTGACAAAAGAGGAATTTGTCAAGATATTTCGAGACAATGCTAATATGAAGTTGGTTAAGAAGAATTTTTCTTCTTCTCCAACTTAGAAGTCTTCTTTTTATCACCTCATGAAAAAATGAAAATAAAAAATTATATATATATATATATATATATATATATATATATATATATATATATATATATATATATATATATATATATATATATATATTATTAAAAATAAATAAATAAAATAATAATATTAATAAATATTTTGTATAAGTATGAAAACCAATCATTGATTGGCATTCTTATGTAGAAAATATAAGGTAAAAACCATAAATTTGTTTTTGGCACCTTACATTTTCCTTATTCTTGTTCTAAAAAAAATCACAATTCTTTATATTCCCTTTCTTTTTCAGAAAATAAAATTATAGCTACAGAATTGATGAGTTTCTGCAGCCCTCATAAAATTCTGTAGCAATTATAAATTTCCACAGCTCAGATACAATAGGACCTTTTTTACTGAAGCAACTGAAGACTACAGTGAATAATACACTGGAGGACACCTAAACAACAAAGACAAGAAGAACTAAGGTATGAAAATACAATTTTTTATTTAATAATAAGGTTGAAAACATTGATATATGAATTAGATGATCATTTTATACCACCAGCTCAAATGGTATTATTAAAAGGACTGATCATGTCAAATCAAAATCCAATTTCACATTATGCCACTAAATCCTCATCATTTACACAATCTCCCCAACGTTAATTCCGATTTCGATGGTTAGTAATCCAAACGGTCATTTTCCATTTTAAAACCCCACTCACACACTTAATAACCCTGAATCCTCGCTCATTCACTCATTCACCCGCACATATCGACCATTCCACAGCATAACTCATCCACGTTCCCAAACTAATACTGAAACCCTCAGTCTACCCTGTCAAAAGAGGGAGTCCTAAAGGTGAAGCTTCTCGGCAGCTATGGGATTAATTGTGAGGACAGAGCCTATAGGGAGAATTTTTATGAAATCTTACTTGCAAATGAAGGAGATGTTACAGAAATCAAAGTGGCTCAGTTTTGTGGAGAAACTCGAAGGGTTTCATAAAAAAGTTACTAAATCCTTCGCCAGAGCTTTTGACAGAGTAGAAGTTGAAATAGGTGATAGAAAACTTATAATCACATAATATTTCATAGCAGAATCTATTGGACTACCGAAGATAGGAGAAATATGGTTTAAAAATAGAGGAATCGAAGGAGAAGAATGGAAAACCTTCCTAAAGAACACAGGTATGGATACTAGCATTTTCAGAAAAGGAATTCCTAGCACCACTCTTAAAGGAAAATGGAGAAATATGTTATTGATAATCCAGAAGTTTGTTACCTATGAGGGAAGGTTCGGATGTATGTTATTTTATCATGCTAGGTTGTTAATGAATTTTCTTGAAGATAGGGAAACAAATCTTCCATAATATTTATTTAGTAGCTTGAGGAAGATGGCAGGAACTGTTCAGAAGAGAATTCAATTCATAGATAATACAATGTATCATCATGGATTAATAAAACTTCTTATTGAATTCCATTTTAAAAGCCTAGGGTACACTTGGGAAAATTTTCTAAATCCAAAATCATTTCCAAGAAAAAGAACAAGAACAACCTAGTGGTAATAAGGAAAAAAGAGGAAGAAAAAAAAAGTTGAAAACTTTGTTGAGAATGAACAACCATCTTAGGAATAGTTAGAGGATGAAATCCCAATTGAAGAAATTTTGGGAAAATTCAAGAAGCAAGTTGATAAAAAGAAATAGGATAACATGAAAGGAAAGGAAAAATTCATAAACATAGAAAATCCAAAAATTCATATTCCTCCGCGACCAATAAGAAGAAGTTCTAGACTCAGTAAAACAACAAAAGAGCCACCTTCAAAAGAGACAGAACTTGTCGATTTAGAAGAAAGTGCTGGGGTGCCATCACCCACTACTATTTCACCCACACAGGTTCCAAGTCGAAGAGCTCCATAGATTAATCCTGTGCAATAGGAAATATATTATTATATTGAGTATTTAGAGAAAAGAGATGCAGGAAGGACATCAAGTTTTGAAGAACAACCTTGTAGTCCACAAGAACCTCTAGTTGTGAATACTCTGAAACAAGAAATATTTGAACTAGATACATTGAATAGGCATATCAAATAGGAACATCAAGCTCTTAAGTTGCAAAATCAAATTGAGAAGACCATAAATGATAATACTCTTTTACGTATGGGTTTATGGTTCAAGAGGAACAAAAATTTGAAAAAGAAGAATAAACAGCTAAACAAGCAGATAAACTTAAAATATAAACTTCTAATGAGGAAGCCAAGAGTAGTTGTAACCACAAGGAAGACAAAGAGGATGAAATTAGATGTCTTGGAAGAAGTATCAGGGTAGATGCAATAACATGATGAAGACTCACAATTTTGTATTTGCATGATGACATGCAATGATCTCTTAGGGGAGTATGTGGAGCCTCAAGACTGCCTCAATTTTGACATCCATTTTCACTATATTTCCCTCTTTTTGACAACTCCATGAGCCCAAACAAGTATTAAAATGAGCATTTTAGCTTGGTAAGATATCTTAATGATCTATTTTTCATATTTTCAGATGTTTCTTATTATTATAATAAAAAATTTATTTATCCATAGAATTAATGCAATTCTGCAGCTAAATTCTGTTTCTGTAACCACCACCACGATTCAATAGGTTATGAGGAATAAATGAAGAAGTGAAACATATGGGAATTTGATGAATGATCTGGTTATGGATTCTATCCTATCTACTTTTCTAGAATCAAGGAATAAAGCACCTAAGATCGCGGTCAAAGGGTCGGTAAAAACAAGAACCGGAACAAGCGAGTGAGAATGATTGAGGCTTCACGATTTGCTCTCCACGTAGAAAATCGTGAAGCAATGAAAATCATATTTCTGTTTAGAGTTTTTTACATAGTTTTCTTAGTCTCCGAAGGCATGAAAGCCTCAAAAATTTAATACAAGACTGCTATAAAACCATGTTGTGTAATTATGAAACAAGTACTAATTATTACGAGATTTTTATGTTCTGAAACTCTATTTTTATTCACTAATTGCAGAAGGAAGAATTATGGAATCTTGATGCATAACTAGTAAAGCATAGATCAGAAACCATTCTGTTGTGGAGGGCCCCTACACAGAAGAGGTTCATTTGTATAATTTCTTGTTCTTTCATAGTTCAGTTTCGTATGCTTTCGCTGTATTTTTCATATAGATACATGCTATATCTATGTTGTGATTTATAGCATAGAAATACTTGTGTGGCATTTTTGATGGTATCCGAATGACATTGGGCATATTTTTCACCCATTCTTTCTTTGTGGATGATATCTTGGCGTTTGGAATCATCTCTTGGGCTCAGTGGTCTTCTTTGAACTACATCTTTCTCCGCAATGGTGCTGCCTCGAGCATGGAAATTAACAGTGGAAAATCCACCTTGATCACTGCTACTCAATGTAATGCTGACCTAGAAATCATTGCTAGCCTCTTCCAAGTGAAAATTTTCCTGATTTAAAATGGCTTCAAATATCTTGGTGTTCGTTTTAATCCATGTGGATATTTCTCCAAGGATTGGTCCTGTCTTCTAAACAAATATAAAAAGCGGTTGAACACCTAGAATCATATGTGGCTCTCCTTGGGCGGTCATTTCATTCTTGCCCAGGCAGTACTTCAATAACTTCTTGTCTTCTGGGAACACCTCTTTTATATCATTGTTGGTATTATTTCCTCTATAAATGCCATCATCTCCAATTTTCTCTGGTCGGTTTCCCGAGGTTCTAGGAAACTCCCTCTCTACAATATGGATTTGATCATACTACCGAAGAGGCTGGGTGGTTGGGACCTCCTGGAAATCACTACTTTCTCACAAGCTTTACTCATCAAATCCCTTTGGATGGTGGTTACGGGAACGTGTTCTTGGTGGTGTCTTTTCCGATCCAAATATAATATCGGTTGGGATTTAATATCTCTCTTAAGAACTCGGTCCCTTCCACTATGCAAAGGCTCACTCATTTGGAGAAGTTTCGGGAGGTTTGCTCCCTTTTTTTCTTGTCATCTAATATGGGATTTTGGAAATGGACAACAAATTTATCTAGGTGCAGAACATATTCGAGGATTCAAGGTTGGTTTCTCACTAGACATTCACCTACAACATGTCTTGGCACAAAAAGGCATTTTCTTGGTTTCTCAAGTCATCTCCCATTGGAAACAGGGTTGCCCAACATGGAAAGCACCACAACAAATAGGCTTGAGAGGCAGGGTCGTTGATTATTGGGACACTATCTTGCTCCTCCTCAAATCTGGTGGCCTTTGTTTACATCCATCGGGTGACAGGATCACCTGGAATGATAATACGTTTCAGACCTCCCTTGTGGTTGCTTACATTTATGAAAACATCATGAACCATTACATTTCCCTGGAGGACTCATTATTTTACAAGAATTTCTAGATCTGCCTCATTCCTCGCAAGATTGTTATTTTTTTCTGGTTGGCCATGAGAAACAAGATCCTTATGTAGGATAAATTTATCAAGCGGGGTTTTCATGGGCTTGGTTGTAGTGTTTTATGTAAGCTCGAGTTTGAATCGATCTTGCACCTTTTTTTCTTCTTTCCTTTTGTTTTGTATATCTGGTCCATGTTTTCAAATCATTTGCAAGTACTTGGTTGGTAGCCTCTTTCCTTCCAACAGTTTATTTAATCCGGGGGGGACTCATCCCCAGGAACTCGATCATCGTCTTACTTCCTCTTCTGGAAGGTTTGGCTGGCCCGAAACAAATTCATTTTTGAGGGCCACCATTTTGACCAACACAGGAACTTTTTTTCCATCATTTCTTGGCTTGACTCTTTTCCCATACATACCCCTTAGATTAGATACCTCTCCCACTGTCTTCGGCCCTATTCTGTGTCCATCCCGGCAGGTTTCTTTGATGGCGCATAGCAACAGGTTTTTATAGATGTCGTTCTTAGATCAAACTAGAATAGAATGAATGTTTTTGCATTTTTCGGAATGATGGCACAGGCTCAAATACGAGGGAAAATATCCTTGCACTGTGGAGATTCCTATGGGTCGCTTGCAATCTTAAATTGGAAAATTTGCACATCTATGGTGATGTCAAATCTGTCTTCGAGGGGGTCATAGGCCTATCCAATTTTCAGTTTCCTACTCTCCTCTCTTTGTTTCACAAGGTGCAGTACCTTCTCTGATGCCTTCAGGATCCTCCTATCCATTACATATTCTGGGAGGCCAACACCAAGGCAGACTCTATCAAAACAGGGTTTACTCCTCCAGTTCGGGCATATTCAGGTTCAAAAATATAGAGATGGTCGCCTACTTGCTACAAACTCCTATCAACTCCCCTAGCTGTGGTTTTTTTTTGGTTTTTGAAGTTTTTTGTTTTCCTTTTTTTCACCTCAGCCTTGAGGTTCTTTTTCACAACACTGGATCCTTGTCGGATCATTTTTTTTAGGCTTCTGAAAGTTTATATTAACTTGATTGGCTCTTATGGTCATAGGAGTGTTTTTTCTATGAAGTATACCAGTCGTCAGGCTATGTTTATAATAAGCTCCTCTCTCTTGTCAGATGATGAAATATACTTGATCTATGTACTGGCTTGTTGAATTAATATAACAACTCAATGTTTTTTTCTTCCCGAAAATAAATAAATTAATTAATTAAATAAACAATAAATAATAAATAAATAAATAATAATAATAATAAATAAATCACAATACAATTACAATTACAATTTTACAATTTCACAATACAATTACAATTTTACAATTTTACATACAATTACAATCACCATACATAAAATTACAATTACAATTTTACAAATACCAATACATAATATTTAATAAATATTATGATTTAATATTAAAAATAAACATCACGATCATGATAACACTCGTACAAACATCATATTCTAGAATACAAATTCAAATTTGCTAACATCATCTAATCATCGTGATCATGATCATCTAACAAAACAAAAGCATTGTATAACATCATCACAAAAAAAACTTCAAATATACATCTCATGTCAAATAACTACTATAACATACACATCTATTTGAAAGAACATTAAATGAACATATCTAACATGACCTAACAATATACACATCATGATGAACACCAACATGTAAATTAAGTACATCAACATGAACATAAAATACATGCACCATATATATATATATATGTATATATATATATATATATATATATATATATATATATATAATGTGAAATATCTGTGATGCATTCTGTTGCCTCTAAATATCAAATATTTGGTGGTAAATCAATAATATAACTAGTCGAGGCATGCTTAGTCAATGGTGTCTACTGAGATGGACGTGCTTGCTCATATGGTGTTTGCTCGAGAGGTGCCTGCTCAGGACTAGATGTCGGCTGCTCATCTCCGCGAGGTGGAGGAGGAGGAGGTGGAGTACTAGAACGATCACTCCCCTCATGATCATGATCATCTAGGCTGATGTGTTGCGCATCTCCATGGCGCCTATCCCTCCTAGCCGCTAGTAACCTTGAACCTTTGACGATATGATGCATAAGCCTCAAAATATCATGGGGCATGTTCCTCTAGAGCTCTGTGAGCGTATGATCAGCCTAGATGTCTCTGATCATTGTAGGGCAGACTCCCACATGAACCAGGAGTCTACATAGTCGGTTGCCCAACTCCATCCTAAATCGAATGTTCACCCTAAGCCGCATGCCCGCGAGTATCTGCACCCAAGGAGGTCTCTCATCCTTTGTGGCATCTGCCATCTCCTCATCATCTGCAGGATCATCCGATGGGGGTGTAGGCATGTCCCCAATGAACGTGCCAATATCTACAAAATATATAGTACACAACAATAATTAGACAATTTCATTAAACAATTTAATAAAACAAGTTAAAGAACGTGTTAGAATAAATTTTTTTCTAATTAATTAAGACAACAAAATAAAACTATATTAATTTAAATAAAACACTAATATTACCACTAGCATTTGGAAACTCATCCTGTGTGAAGAAGATGTTGGTACAACCTCGCCAATCCAAGCCCACATAGGGACACAACACCATCACGAACATGTGATCATCCACACTGGCTAGCAGCTCCAGTGCATCACTAGAATTAATCCTGGTCGAATACTCAGACAGGCTCTTAGGCATCATCTCACCCCATGTGTGCATTCGTACCTATATCATCGGCCTACGAGGTTGATGCAAAAAGGTAGGCCTCCTCTCCAGAAACCTCTAAAAAAATAAACAAAACAACTCTGAAGAAAAAGGGAAGGTCAACATCCCACGTGCCTGAGAACAACATCTATCTAAGGCTATACAAAACTGCCGCAAAAAAAATGGCAAACCATCCAACAAGTCATGGCCTCTAGAATAAAGAATCAACATAAAATAAAATAAGGAAACTAATGCACTTCCCGTCAATGGTATAATGTGCAATGGTGATCAGTAATAGTGAGAGGCACCTAACATCCTCTGGACCAAAAGAAGCAATCCGTAGTTTTCCACCAAACACCTGAAAATCTGTAGGAGAAAGTATATCATCCCTAATGTATCTATGGGAGTACAACAACTGATCCCTGTTGTATAAATGACGGGGACAATAGGGAACTAGGGACAATCCTCCCCTCTCCTAGATAGGCCAGTAATAAAATAAATGTCCTCCTCATTGGGCTAGTACCATTGGTCAGGACCAACACGGAATGCCTATCGGTGGGCATCCCACTTGTAGATCAAATGTACTAATAACCCATTGTGCCCCTTCAAGGATGTAGCCTCCTTGTAGAACTTAAGGAGGCCTACCTCTCTTAAGAGAAACTGGGTGGATGGCGTAATAGGGCAAGGGTACAAAATTCTCTTCCTCTCCCTTGCCTTCCACTATTGTATCATGTTATAATTGTCATCCCTTTACTCTTGTTATTGTATTTCCTCTCTCCGTTGACGTTGTTGAATGATTCACATATTAAATACATCAGCCTCCCTCATAGATAAAACTTAATATTTTTTATTAAATGACAAATGTATTTACATATATAAAAATATAACTTTTATCAAAAAAACAAAAAAAACATTCGGTGCGCCACAAAAAAAAGTCGCACACTGCCAACGGTGCATATATGTATATCATGCATCGTCCAGAATGCGCATTAAAAATATTCAAGCAACACGACAACAAAAAACTATTACTTAAATAAATATTATAGGTGGTGCGTTGACAAAACATATCCACCCTAGGGCATTTGTTATAGCGCAACGCACCACCAGTTTGCAATATTTTACCACTGGCGGTGTGGTACCAAACACACACTGCCCCGGTGCAGTATGTTTGACCGACGCACCGCCGTAAATAAAATAGTCTGGTGAGTCCCGGTAAACTAACGCACTGCCATAAATAAATTGTTAATTTTAAAAATAAAAAAAATTGTCGATGCGGCCAGAAACCGACACACACCGTAGTATTTTATTGTTATTGTAGTGCCCTTTTACTCGATACCACATCGGGCTATCACATTAACTGCTCAGTGTAGTTTCCGTTAACATTGTTCGCGGCGCAGCCTATAAATTTACAAGGAGCACCAGGAACGATGCGAGCCGAACGGCTCGAACGCACCGTGCAGGATTTTTTTTTTTTCAAAAAAATAGTGAATTTTAACTCAATTTTAAAAGTTAATCTGCTAAAAGCTTAAGTTGGTGAGAAAAAAGTATATCACCTACACATTTTCACGTCGAGGAGGCATCTTTGCAACAGAATACTAAAAACCAAATTTTCCCACCGTTTTGCAAAATTTGAAGTCCACACACTGTGAAATGGGAGCACCAATGGCAAGCCGCCTCAGAGAAGGAAAATTCACACCGGTGTTTGAGAGCTCTACAGCACTGTAACAAGTAAAAATTAATTTTTACGGCTAGTAAATTTTTTTTAAATTAACCCTTTTTCGATGCACTCGCTTATGAGACACATCGGGAGATTGTATCAATGGCGCATTGCACTTCTTTATGGTGCGTTGGATTACTGAAATGAACTGGGTGAGTTTGTGCAGAGTACATATTGCTTCCTTTGAATAAAGACCCTATTTCGGTGCGTCGTTGCACATAAACCGTACAGGGTCGTCATCATTAGTAAATAGCACCGAAATGTTGAGTGTCTCAGTGTGCCATTTGATAGTACGCACTGATGAACTTTATAAAAATGCACCGGTGCGTTGTATGTATGAAGTGCACCATTTTTTTTGTAGTACTTAAAAATAACTCTGCAACGCTTCTTTAGCCTCTACTATGCACCGATGTGTCACATATATATCAAGCGCACCGGTGCATATTAGGATTATAAACGCACTGGAAAAAAACATCTACAAAAACATCCACCCACCAACCTCCTCCAGTGACCTCCGCTACAAACAGATATCTAGGCTATTTTTATAAGGGCTTCCTCAAAAACATCCGCTAAAGGGACTTTTCCTTGTAGTGATTGGCACAACATAAATAACAAAATATTGTATTTAATAAAATAGTTAATTGATATAAAACAAAATGTGAAAGAAGAAAACAATGGACTAATATATTAGTATCTCTCTAATTCCTTTTTTTTTAGGATTTTAGTTTTATTTCCTAAAAGTAATTAGAAAAATATCTATTATAACAACCAAAATATATTTTAAAGCTTTGCAAAAGATTTTATGTTTTTTTTTAAGTTGTCAAAATCCTAATATTTAGATTTTTTTTTTTTTCGTATGTACATTTATAAAGACAAATAATGAATAAAAGAAAATAAATTATTAACTGAGCATAAATTAATAAAATTGAAAATAAAAACTATGAGAAATAACAAGCATGATTATCCAAACACAAAGTATATTTTCATTTTAATATTTTATTTACAAAATTATGTACAACGACAGGTTTCTTTGATGGCGCACAGCAACAGGTTTTTGTGGATGTGGTGCTTAGGTCAAACTAGAACAGAATGAATGTTTTTGCATTTTCCAGAATAGCAGCATAGACTCAAATACGAGGGAAAATATCCTTTCACTCTGGAGATTCCTATGGGTTGCTTACAATTTTAAATTGGAAAATTTTCACATCTATGGTGATGTCAAATCTGTCTTCGAGGGGGTCACAGGCCTATAGAATTTTCAGTTGCCTGCTCTCCTCTCTTGGTTTCACAGGGTGCAGTACCTTCTCTGATGCCTTCAGGATCCTCCTATCCATTATATATTCTGGGAGGCCAACACCAAGGCAAACTCTATCCAAAAAGGGTTTACTCCTCCAGTTCGGGCATATTCAAGTTCAATAGTATAGAGATGGTCGCCTACTTGCTACAAACTCCTATAAGCTCCCCTAGCTATGGTTGCTTTTCTGGTTTTTGAAGTTTTTTGTTTTCATTTTTTTCAACTCAACCTTGAGGTTCTTTTTCACAACACTGGATCCTTTTTGGATCATTTTTTTTAGGCTTCTGAAAGTTTATATTAACTTGATTGGCTCTAATGATCATAGGAGTGTTTTTTCTATGAAGTATATCAGTCTGCAAGCTATGTTTATAATAAACTCTTCTCTCTTTTCAGATGATGAAATATACTTGATCTATGTACTGGCTTGTTGAATTAATATAACAACTCAATGTTTTTTTCTCCCTGAAATAAATAAATAAATAAAAATTATTAAATGAAATATTAAATAATAATAATAATAATAATAATTAATTAATTAATTAATTAAAAAAAAATCGCAATAAAATTACAATTACAATTTTAAAATTTTACATACAATTACAATTACAATTTTACAATTTCATAATACAATTACAATTTTACAATTTTACATACAATTACAGTTACAATTACAATTACAATCACCATACATACAATTACAATTACAATTTACAAATACCAATACATAGTATTTAATAAATATCATGATTTAAAATTAAAAATAAACATAACAATCATGATAACCATCGTACAAACATCATATTCTAAAATACAAATTCAAATTTTCTAACATAATCTAATCATCGTGATCATGATCATCTAACAAAACACAAGCATTGTATAACATCATCACAACACAAACATCAAATATACATCTCATGTCAAATAACAGCTATAACATACACATCTATTTGCAAGCACATTAAATGAACATATCTAACATGACCTAACAATATACACATCATGATGAACACCAACATGTAAATTAAGTACATCAACATGAACATAAAATGCATGCACCATATATATATATATATATATATATATATATATATATATATATATAATGTCAAAAATATACAACTGTGATAGAACTGCATATAAATGTCAAATATTTGGTGGTACTTCAATACTATAACTAGTCAAGGCCTGCTTAGTCGATGGTGTCTGTTGAGATGGACATGCCTACTCATATGTTGTTTGCTCAGGAGGTGCCTACTCATATGGTGCCTGCTCAGGACTAGATGTTGGTTTCTCATCTCCACGAGGTGAAGGAGGAGGAGGTGGAGTACTAGAAAGATCACTCCCATCATGATCATCATCATCTAAGCTAATGTGTTGCACATCTCCATCGCGATTATCCCTCATAGCCACCAGTAACCTTGAACCTCCGACGATATGATGCATAAGCCTCATGATATCGTGGGGCATGTTCCTCCAGAGCTCTGTGAGCGTATGATCAGCCTAGATGTCTCTGATCGTCGTAGGGCGAACTCCCACATCAACCAGGAGTCTACATAGTCGATCGCCCAACTTCATCCTGAATTGAATGTTCACCCTACGCCGCATGCTCGTGAGTATCTGCACCCGAGGATGTCTCTCATCCTCCGTGTCATTTGCCATCTCCTCGTCATCTACAGGATCATCCAGTGGGGGTGGAGGCATGTCCCCAATGAACGTGTCAATATCTACAAAATATATAGTACACAACAATAATTAGACAATTTCATTAAACAATTTAATAAAACAAGTTAAAGAACGTGTTAGAATAAATTTTATTCTAATTAATTAAGACAATAAAATGAAACTATATTAATTTAAATAAAATGCTAATATTACCTCTAGCATTTAGCAGCTCATCCTGTGTGAAGAAGATGTTGGTACAACCTCGCCAATCCAAGCCCACATAAGGACACGACACCATCAAAAACATGTGATCATCCACACTGACTAGCAGCTCCAGTGCATCACTAGAATTAATCCTGGTCGGATACTCGAACAGGATCTTGGGCATCATCTCGCCCCACATGTGCATTCATACTTGTATCATCGGCCTACGAGGTTGATGCACAAAAGTAGGCCTCCTCTCCAGAAACATCTCAAAAAATAAACAAAACAACTCTGAAGCAAAAGGGAAGGTCAACCTCCCACGTGCTTGAGAACAACATCTAACTAAGGCTATACAAAACTGCCACAAAAAAATGGCAAACCATCCAACAAGTCATGGCCTCTAGAGCAAAGAATAAACATAAAATAAAAGAAGGCAACTAATGCATTGCCCGTCACTGGTATAATGTGCAATGGTGGTCAGTAATAGTGAGAGGCACCTAACCTCCTTTGGACCAAAAGAAGCAATCCGTAGTTTTCCACCAAACACCTAAAAATCTGTAGGAGAAAGTATATCATCCCTAATGTATCTCTGCGAGTACACCAACTGAATCCTTGCTGCATAAATGATGAGGACACTAGGGAACTGGAGACAATCCTCCCCTCTCCTATATAGGCCAGTAATAAAATAAATGTCCTCCTCAATGGGCTAGTACCATTGGTCGGGACCAACACGGAATGCCTATCGATGGGCATCCCACCTGTAGATCAATTGTACTAATAACCCATTGTGCCCCTTCAGGGATGTAGCCTCCTCATAGAACTTAAGGAGGCCTACCTCCCTTAAGAGCAACTGGGTGGGTGGCGTAATAGGGGGAGGGTACAAAATTCTCTTCCTCTCCCTTGCCTCCCACTATTGTATCATGTTATAATTTTCATCCCTTTACTCTTGTTGTTGTATTTCCTCTCTCCGTTGACATCATTGAATGATTCACATATTAAATACATCAGCCTCCCTCATTGATAAAACCTAATTTTTTTTATTAAATGACAAATGTATTTACAAATATAAAAATATAACTTTTATCGAAAAAACAAAAAAAACATTCGGTGCGCCACAAAAAACAGTCACGCACCGCCAACGGTGCATACATGTATATCACACATCATCCAGAGTGCGCTTTAAAAATCTTCAAGCACCACGACAACAAAAAACTATTACTTAAATAAATATTATAGGTGGTGCGTTGACAAAACATATCCTCCCTGGGGCATTTGTTATAGCGCAACGCACCACCAGTTTGCAATATTTTACCACTGGCATTGCGATACCAAACACACACTGCCCCGGTGCAGTATGTTTAACCGACGCAATGTCGTAAACAAAATATTCTGGTGATTCCCGGTAAACTAACGCACTACTGTAAATAATTTTTTAATTTAAAAAAATTTAAATTATCGATGCGGTTGGAAACCGACACACACCGTAGTATTTTATTGTTATTGCAGTGCCCTTTTCCTCAGTACCACACTAAGATATCACATTAACCGCTCAGTTCAGTTTCTGTTAACACCATTCGTGACACGGCCTGTAAAATTACAAGGAGCATTGGGAACGGTGCGAGCCGAATGGCTCGAATGCACCGTGCAGGAATTTTTTTTTTTCACAAAAATAGTGAATTTTAACTCAATTTTAAAAATTAATCTACTAAAAGCTTAAGTTGGTGTGAAACAAGTAGATTACCTGCACATTTGCACATCGAGGAGGCATCTTTACAACGGAATACTAAAAACCAAATTTGCCCATCGTTTTGCAAAATTCGAAGTCCACACACTGAGAAATGGGAGCACCAATGGCAAGGCGCCTCAGAGAAGGAAAATTCACATCGATGCTTGAGAGCTCTACAGCACTGTAACAAATAAAAAATAATTTTTACGGCTAGTAATTTTTTTTTAAATTAACCCTTTTTCGATGCGCTCGATTATGAGACGCATCAGGAAATTGTATCAATGGCGCATTGCACTTCTTGATGGTGCGTTGGATTACTGAAACGCACTGGGCCAGTTTGTACAAAGCGCATAGTGCTTCCTTTGAATAAAAACCCTATGTCAGTGCGTCGTTGTACATAAAACGCATCGGGTCGTCATCATTAGTAAATAGCACTGAAATGCTGAGTGTCTCAGTGTGCCATTTGATAGTACGCATAGATGCACTTTATAAAAACGCACCAGTGCGTTGTATGTATGAAGTGCATTGTTTTTTTTGTAGTACTTAAAAATAAATTTGCAATGCTTCTTTAGCCTCTACTATGCACTGGTGTGTCACATATATATCAAGCGCACCGGTGCGTGTTAGGATTATAAACACACTAGAAAAAAAAAAACATCTGCAAAAACATCCACCCACAAACCTCCTCCAGTGACCTCTGCTACAAACAAATATCTAGGCTATTTTTATAAGGGCTTCCTCAAAAACATCCGCTAAATGGACTTTTCCTTGTAGTGATTAGCACAACATAAATAACAAAATATTGTAGTTAAGAAAATAGTTAATTGATATAAAACAAAATGTGAAAGAAGAAAACAATGGACTAATATATTAGTATCTCTCTATTTCCTTTTTTTTAGGATTTTAGTTTTATTTTCTAAAAGTAATTAAAAAAATATCTATTATAACAACCAAAATATATTTTAAAGATTTGCAAAAGATTTTATTCTTTTTTTTAAGTTGTCAAAATCCTAATATTTAGAATTTTTTTTTATTTTCGTATGTACATTCATAAAGACAAATAATGAATAAAAGAAAATAAATTATTAACAGAGCATAAACTAATAAAATTGGAAAATAAAAACTATGGGAAATAACAAGCAACGCTATCCAAACACAGTATATTTTCATTTTAATAGTTTATTTACAAAAGTATATATATATTCAATAAAGTGCTAGTGATTCAAACGGATTCCATTCAAGAGAAAGAAAAAAATCAAATCCATCAAAAACAAAATAATGCAAAAAAACAGTTTTTAACAAAAGTAATATCTGTATTAAAAATGATGCTTTACTGAAATCAAATATCATTGAATTAGCTCTAATATTTTAGATATCTTATTTTAAGAGGTGGACTAAGTTCCATGTGTGTAAGTTGTAATTGAATTGTTTTAGTTTTCCAAAAATATAAAATTACAAATAATGCATAATGTACTAATCATATTTTCAAGGTTTCATTCCAAGGAATCAATTCATCACTCCATAAACCAAAATTAATCATAAAGCATTTCAAAACTTAAAAAGATAGAAAAATAAAATACCATAGAACTACCCCTTCAGATTAAGAAACATAATATCAAGTTGTAGAAATAACTCGAAATTTGTAGCTGCTAATGAATTCAGGTTGAAAATAATAGTCACAAATTTCTTCCACTCTATATGCGGAAATGAAAACATACAATAGGAACACATGTAATCATTCAATCACAATGAACATAGTTTTTACTAGGGAACCCAACTGGGAAAACCCCCTCCTCTATTTGTATTAAATTAGATGAGAACAATTATCCATTACAATGACAACTTCAATCCTTAAAGTTCAACCTGCACTGCAATACTGATCTCCTCCTCCTTAGTCTTTTCTGCCCAATACTTAGGCAAAATATGCCTCCTACTTCCTCATATTTCCTTGCGCAAATACAAATAGAAATAGATCACCTTCTCAATGCAAACTCTGTACACTCACTGGTATATAACAATGATTATAATTATGCATTTTTCCTCCTCCACTAAGCAATTCGAATTGCATTCATGAATAGGGCTATTTTTAGTAAATTGACTAGTTAACTAAGAGATCAGTGAGTTGACAACATTTACAACTACTCAACTAAAGTCATACTCACACTATTCTAGACTAGAGCTCAGATAATTGGGTTTCACTAAATATAACTCCATTAGATAACTAAATATTAGCCTCCAACTTGCACACAACTCTACTTCTAGCCCACAAACTCGAATTGACTGGCTTAACTGAGTGATTTGGCCATGTGACTCATGCTAACTGCAACTCAAGTCATCTTGTTGAAGTGGAAATTTGAATTTCTCCATTTGACTAAGTAACAAGTCAAATGAAGCCTTTTCTTGCAACAATTTAACACAAGTGACATGAAAAAGACAATAATTTCAAAATTTAATGTGGCCCCCTTTATTTTCTCCAAAAACTAAGGGGATTTTTTGAAGTCTCAACATGACACTATGCATCAATAATTAAGAGTCCTAGCCTCATTCCATAGTTTTATGGATAAAGTTTTAATCCAATTTAGTTCAGTTTTTTGGTGTCGAGTAGCACCTTCGAAGAAAAGTATGCAACCATGGGAAGGATCACTGGTATAGATCATTGAAGACTCCTTGTGTGATTTTATGGCATGAGGCTCTTAGTTTTATTGATTACAAACCACTAGGCCATCCCATCCAGGGGTGTGCTCTAATGGATTTTCTTATCAATATTATTTGAGATTATATCAACCTATCCTTTGACATAATATATGTGGAATTATTTAGGAATCCTCCATTCATTTATGGAATGTAATACTTGGTTTGTAGTTATTACATGCAGGATGAAATTGGAATGGCGAATTTCATGGCTTCTAATATTTTGAACAATGCAAAGGATAGTATGTATAATGATGAGACCTCCACTCTAGGCCATGATATGTTCTCCTTAGGAAAGTTTGGCAACACTTTGTATTTTACAATAGGATCGATATTGAAGTGCCAAGTTGCTTATTATTCTTAGCATACCACAAGAGGACTATAGCAATGGGGTATATATGCTTCTTATGCATGGTAAGTTTAGAATGTTTCTCTTCTTATTTCATAAACACCTACGTTCTTTATGCTTTCTAGATTATGTTGAGGTTGGTTTTGGCATTATTGGTTGGGTGTGTTTGTTTTTGGGTTATCTCTACTCATACTGGTGGAAGAAGTTGGACACCTATATGTATATTGTATTTTTTAGAGGAATAAAAGGAAGAAACCCATAAAACCATCATTGGGGTGTTAAATTGTGCAATGAAGGCATGTAGGGAAAGGTGAAAATTTTCCTATATTTGGATTTAGACAGTATGACATCACGTAGATATGTTGATGTTTCAATATTGGGTGGTTGTTAGTCGTGCAGAAAGAAGAGTGTATATCATCCTTCTTGGGCCCCTATAGTACTAAATTGCTAGTCATCACTAAGATTGTGAGTAGAGAAGGTTGGAGTGGGGACTAGCATCTCAATTTCTCTAGGATTTTTTATCATGTCACCCAAACTTAGAGATGAACATATGCATTCGGTGAACTAGATTCAATAGGTCCAAGAGGATATCATTGCTCTCTAATTAAAATATGACTAGTTTGTTTCTAGTGTGACCTCTACCATGGAAATGCTGATTGATCACATAACTTTGGTCTAGAAAACTAAGGATGAATTGGCCATCCATCATCAATAGTTTGAAGATCTGCAATTTGCTCTTAGTTGGTGATCAATGGAGCTTTCTTCTTCTAGCAACACAGACAACAAAATGAAGATCGATCTTCCTGATCTCAATGCACATGTTTAGTCACAATCCAAGGATTTTAAGCATGGGGATCTAGTCCTTCCTCCTAATAGTTAGTTGTTTTTAAGTGTTGTAAAATTTTGAATGTATTTTTGTAAATTTATACCACTAGATATAATAAGCCCAAAATAAGGCAATCCTCGTTTTTTTTTATGAAGGGAATTGGAGAAGCATGTTATGGATATATTATCCTTGGAATTGCCTTATTTTTATGTAATTATTATTCCCAAAATATAGACTTTATGAAACAATTTCTCATTCTAGTTAATAATACTAAAAGTAATGATGTTTTATCATGGTATAAAAAAGTTGTAGGAAACAAACTATGGGGTGTAGCCAACATATTGACTTCTAAAGAGATGACATAAAACATGGCTTTGAAATAATTTTCATAGTTTTTAAAATGCTTTCCACTATGGTATACTTTTTATTTGTGCATTCATGTGTATTATATTATAAATGCAGATATTTATTACACATCATTTCTATGTTTCTAGATGGAAAATGAGGAGGCAAAATATTTATCCAATCAAGAAAACACTCCAAATAATCCAAGTACAATATTCCCTACAAGTAATGAAGAAATGAAGAATAAAATCAGTAAGCAACAAAAATAGTTTGAGCAATGAATGATGATTATTAAAACTGAATGTTACTAGGTATACATCTTGGAGTGTTTGTTTATGAAAATTGGAGCTTTTGTTTAACGCAGACATATTGTCATAGTTGGATGGTAATATGTTGACACCAATTATCGTAATTAATTATTGACATTTTAATTATCATGGACAATCATGTTGTCCCATTTTGTATGACAAAGGGTCTCTTACTCATATATAATGAAAATTATTTTATATCACATTGTCATAATGAACATAGATGTAATCGACTGGTATATTTTTTTAATCGTCATGACACATTAATACAATGATTATATTCAAGTGTCATAAATCGAATATAAAAAATGATTTATTAAAAAAAAAAATTAATTTAATTTAATTAATTTAAATTTTGAAAAAATAAAAAGAATAGATATAATTGCACGTCCACAATGTGGAAAATATCAACACCAAAAAATGTAAGTGCATTATATCCATTCGAACTAAATAGTGCAGTTTATACATATTTATGGGTTGGAGTGTTTTAATGAGCCTTATGAATTGGTGGGAATTATTATAATAGAAGCATTAATGTTTCTAATAGTATCAAGGACACCATTCCCTTTAATGATGTCATCACTATTGTCATTACTTTTATAGTAACGAGTATAAGACATAATGGTGAACAAAGTAATTTTAGCATTAATGCTTGTATTATATAAATTATACAGTAATTGATTAAAAATATTTAAAATGCACCCATGCATATTATATATTTTTAGAGCACCAATGCTTATTAAATATTGATGCACTAATGTGTACTAGTGATGTAAACACATTAGTGTTTTTAATATCTAAAAAGTTTCAAAATTGTATCATGCACACCAATGTGTATTTATCTTTTTGAATTCTCGATGTGTATCAAATATCAGTACCCTTATGCATATCATGTATATTTGGTGCATCAATGTATATTATTAATACAAGTGTATTAACAAAATAACTCCATTGAAACCTTTGACTGCCCAATTTCTTTATTTATAGTGAAAACCTATTAAAACCTCTCATAAAACTGCACTATCAATCACAAAAATTTCAATGGAGGAAGTTTTTATAATTTTCCCCAATCTTGTAACACTATAAATCTTTACAAAAGCCTTTGCTAGAAGGTTTTTTCCTTGTATTTCAAGTCCTTTTATTTGAACCATTTTTTCGATAGTCACCCTATGCATCAACTTGGTTTGCATATGAGCTCAACAATATGACTAAGGGATAACTTAGAGATATGATGCATGGACTATTGATGGAAAATGAATCACTATGGTTTGATCATCTTAGTAACAAGAAAACACAAGGTGGATTGAGACCTTAATTTATTTCAAGACCTTTCCCTATTTATTATGTGAAATATTAATGGAAATTGAGGAATTGAGACCCATGGGGCATATTGTGATTATTTCAAAATAAATTGTGACAATATTTTGTTTATTTGTACATATCATTTGAAAAAACTGAAATTTTGAAATCCTCTTCTATAAATAAAGGAGTAGGAACATGTATTAGGTGATAATCAATGTGATTTTCAGGGGATTATGTTATTGGTATGGAATGTGGTTTATTAAGAATTTATTAGTTGAAATGTGCAAATTTAATCCTTGTGAGTGAGATTGTCCTTAGTGTTCATTGATTGTGTGCCATTTGGATTTGAGTATAATCTTTATGTGGAGGGGGAGCCAAAACTCTAAGCTATTTGATACACTAAAATCGACAAAAAATTGAGTGGTAACTTCCAGGCTCAATAGTCGTGACTTGAGGTGTTAAGTGTCACTATTAAGTTTGTGTTTTTGCTTTTTAATTATGGAGGTACATAACGGTTGTTTTGTATGAGGACATGGAGATTCGTGGTGCATACCCATCCTTTCCTAGGATCTAGACCTTACGAAATCCAAATTGTAAGAAAACATTCCCCAACCAACATCAACAAGCATAAATTATTATTGGTATACTTGATTATATATTGGTATTTATCTTGTTGCAAAAATAAAATAAAAATGATTTAATTTTATGGTATTATGGTTACATGCTAATGCTAGTATGTAATGGTTGATCATTGGGTGAAAAAAGAAAAAGAAAAAAGTGATTTTATTATCAGTGATGTGTGATTTCTTGATTTATGTAATGCTCATAATTAGCCTATAGTTAGGTCGATGGTATGTTACAAGGAGTGTATGTGCAAACAAAATTAGGCATGAAAAAGTACAAAGCACATGGTAAGGACAAGTTTATACATATAAAACAATTGGCACACATGTTTTGGTGCATGGAAAAGATTAAGTGCACCACATAGTGATGCACAAGAGATGGCAAGTTAAATAAGAGTGTAAAAAAGGGTGCATGAAGAAAGATAAAAGGATGTGCAAGGATTTTGAAGGGGCATAAGTATGAAAATTATGATAGTTATGTAATCACAAGGAAAGCCACAAAGACAAAAAATTACATCAATTACACCTATAAGGGAAGACATAGTCACATGATAAAGATGAGCAACAAGATAGACTAATAAGAATAAATATGATGGCAATAAACAAGATTGATTTTGTTATCTAGCCTTGTCATACAATGATAGAGAATAAACCACTAAGCTTGAGTAAAATGTCAAGGAATATATATATATATATATATATATATATATATATATATATATATATATATATATATATATATATATAATGTTTTATTAAGGAGGAAGAGTAGATTACTCCCCTTACAAGTATAATAGTATCTCTTCAAGAGTGGGTTGAAAATCTCCAAGGAGGAAGTAAGTGATAACATAGATTAGAGGTTGGGGAAAAAGTTGTAAAAAGAAAAAAATGATGAAAATAGGTGTATGGATTGTAACGAACAAAAAGTTACAAGAATTGAGGAAAATAATTCATGAGTTAGAGAAAGTATTTTTTAAGGATTCAAATATTATATCTTAGTACATCATTCTAAGTGCTTATTTCAAATTGAAAAAATCACACATATAGATATGTAGGCAAATATTCGATATAAAACATATGTCACTATTAAAATTTATAAATTTTGGTAAATATTATCAATATAATCATACTTTATATAAAAATTAAGTGGATTTTTATGGTTAAAATGGCCAATTGATGAATTTGTTTTTTGAAAATAATGCCAAAAAAAAAAAACAAATGGTGAAAATTCACCCCTAAAAGCACCTTGGTTTGAGAGGAAAAAACACAAATTAGAAAAATCTAAGAGAGCGACTCAAAACAATAATTAAATCACAAATAATTAAGTATAAAAATGGGGATGACATAGCATAGTTGATGAGATCTCTAAAAATAAAGAGGCAACTATATGTATAAGTTTCATGCTATGATGGAAGCTAGAAGGAAAAATTATTGATTTATTGGTATTGTAAGATGAGAAGGTATTTAGTATTCAAGAGAACTGAATACCTCTAAGAATGATTTGGTAGGATTTGGTACAACAAGAGTGAATTTGAAAGGGCTAGGAGAAAAATCGAACTAACTTGGAGAAAGATGGCTACAAAGTTAGAGAGATTTATGCCTATGGTATTTAATCAAGAATTGTTCAAGCAATTGTGTAACCTTCAACAAAATAAATGTGTATAAAAACATTGAGATATTCTACAAAATTTCAATGTGCACCAAACATAAAGAAGATGAAGATGATCAATGCATTAGCAAGCTATGTGAATGGTCTAAAGTGTGTTATTTAAGATGACATTAGCTTGCATACGATGCATTTTGCGAAAGAGGCATGCCATATTTATAAATAACCCTTCCAAATGGTGCTTAGAATGATATTGGATATGATATCTTGTCCTAAATGGTTGATGCAACTCATCTAGATTAATAGAATCAAGAGCAACTTAAAGTGTGACCATATATATACATGCGAGAGAGAGAGAGAGAGATAGTAGTGTGAATGCATAATGAAATACAATAATAATAATAATAATAATAATAAATAGATACAAGAGGCTTGTTTTTAACATTCTAAAATCATTTTATTTATTTTTGTATAATGGATATAGTAAGTTTTTGCAAGAAATATGAGATTGTAGTAGGAACATTTAACGTAATTGTAAGTTGGAAGATTTTTTTCAATGTTAAGTTATGGAAGCAACACATTCAAACTGAAGTGAAAGAGTGAATTCATAGTCAAATATATTGAAATATGTGGGCAGTGAGAATCAAGAGATAATAATTACAAATAATAGTGGCATAGCAAGATAACTATTTTAAAATTTCTTGTAGCATATTAGAGGATCACTATAACTTGTTACTTATAAGAATTTTGTAGACCATAAAATTGAAAGCAAATAACCATTAGGTATATGTATAAATAGAATATTAGAAAAATAGTTATGAATGATAATAAGTAGAGTACTTTCAGATAGCCCCAAAGGTTAGCTCAAGTGGTCTAGAGCCAGATGTGAAGTTCCTTGATATTGTTGCTAGTTGTTGTCTTTCACAAGTTCGACTCTCTTTGATTCCCATGAAGCAAAGCCCTATAATCAAGGTTGACGATTTACCCAGTTTACCATCCACAAAATCTGGGGAAGTACTATGGGGTTTCTCGTGCTTTCATTCCAAGTAAACAAAAAGTAAAGCAGAATATGTTTAGATATCTATATATACCACACCCTAGAGTACAATGGTTACCAATCCTACTTGTGATTAATGATTAATGATAAAAAATACATGTTGTTTTTCCAATAATAGATATTAGAAAAGATACACCAATCTGAAATGTGGCTTTGTTTTGAAGCACTATACAAATTTAAGGAACTATTTTTTGTTGTGAGAGACCTGATGAACAATGTATTTAAGCAACAAAGGTTTATAAAAGGTATACATATAAATAGAGTCAGAGAAATAGTTATGAATGATAGTTGGTAGAATACATTTAGGTATATACATATACCACACCCTGGAGTACAACAGTTATGAATCTTACTCTTAATGACTAATAATATAATTACATGATGTGTTACCAAAGATAGATATTAAGAAAAATACGCAAATTTCATGTTTGGCTTTGATTTTAGAACAACACACTTTTAAGGAACTTGTACTTTTAAGCAACAAGTGTGTGTGTGTGTGTGTGTGTGTGTGTGAGAGAGAGAGAGAGAGATTTTATTTGAAATACATTTCCAAAACATTATTGTTCCTGTAACAAATTGTACAACTTAAAATACCATTTTTATGGAGTTTCTAATATTGTGAAATTGGTCAATCAATAACAATGGAATAGAAAAAAGATTACAAGCTTTGTTCAAAAGAACTATGAAAAAGTGTTATCATATGCAAAAATTTCAACTTCAACTTTTATCAGATGATTCTCAATAAAATTATGACATTTCAATAATAATTTCTTTTAGTTTCCTAATTTTTTGATATTTTTTATATCAATACACAATGTTAGAATCATAAACATTAGCATTCTTAAATGAATTGTAATTTCTCATGATGCTTCTTTTACATCATTATGAATTTTTGTAATTGTTCCTTTATATTGTTTCTTATACTCTTTCCATAAACTTAGCATGTACATTGATTTCCTTACATACATTCCTAATTCACTAAACTTGCCACATTTGACATCATAAGTGTCTAACAGAAAACATCTACTCAAAGCTATACCAAGAGGATGATCTTGTTGAAATGCTTAATTTAATAAAACATCTAAAACCATTAACATACAAAATGTGGTTTTGAATTAGATATTCAATATAGTTACTATTAAAGTCAAAATAATATAATAATGACAAATAATTTAAAATATGCATTATTCAATTTATTTCCACGTCATGTTTAGGTAGATCGTGCTTTTGAATCTTATAAGGCCATATTGTGGATTGATTAATATCACTGTAGTAAGCTGTTATAGCCTTTAAATTACCATTCACATAGTTCTTCTCAGCCTGCAAATCAACGACTTTTATTGTTAGCATTATTTTCTCTTTTAATCTAGACTTTAAGTTTTTCAAAATTATAAACCTTAGACAAAAAGAAACAAAATAAAGAAAGAAAAATGTAATAAAATTTATAAGAAAATTTTCAAACAAGAGAGTTTATTGACATAATACCCTATAAACTGAAACTACTATATGGTTCCAATATAAGAATTTAGACTTTATATACTAACGCTTGCCTTAATGATGTCACTTGTTTTTTTAAGCCACAAAAATCAAGAAGGATCACCTTTATTATTGGAATCCAAATTGCATTAAAAATTATTCCAACGTTCAATTCGCCATTTTTTAACATCTACTATGTTCCATATTTCTAATTATTTTCCAGTTTGCTACCATCCTACTTTTACATATATTCCTTACACTTTCAAGTAAAATTTTGTGGTTCAACCTACTAAATGACCATACAAACTACATATTATTGTATCTATTATTATTGTTTTTTTTATGGAGTTAGAAGATTATTTTGCAAGATTCTTTAGCTATAAAGTTTTTTTTTAAACATAATAGTTAATCAAATTTAATGAACAAGAATAATTAATAACAAAATACCAACTGTGCACAACAAATATTGATCAAACAAAACAATATATCAATGAAATGGTATGGTGATTGAATGAATGTTAAGTAAGGGTAAATTCACTTAAAATAAAGAGATCAATAATTTTTAAATGGTAGGTTAAGGGAAAAGGTAGGTCAAAAATTTTGCAAATGGAATACAATTTAATTTTTCTAAAATATAAGAATAAGATTATCACTACTTATATCTAATGCATTTTCAAGGGATTCAATGATATTGGCAAATCCATAACATATTTCCTAGATTGCTGGGAAACATTACTAACAGGGAAGATGATTAATTGGGCTGCTTACGTTTGCATTGACTTGTCAAGGAGCTAGGAATATACATCAATGATATTTGAAGATACTTATGTATTACTATAAGGGGTGGTAATTCAAAGATTATAATTACATTGAAAAATAAATAAAAGTCCACAATGGTATATAAAAGGTTATTTAAACTAGTAAGAAGGATGATGGAAAGGGATATTCTAATTCGATTATTTATAATTAAAATAATATATATCCCGAAATTCCCCATATCCATCAGTTCATTAGAATATGATGTATGCTTTACAAAATATCTAATCATGTTAAATATTAGACTGGAAGAATCCACTTCATTAAGTAATAATTCTCCACAGTAACATGTATAAGAATAATTGTTTTAGATTAAGGACTTTAGTAAACCAAGGTAAGGATAATGAATGAGAGATAATATTACATTTGTTTTCATTTTTATTATAGTAGGTTAGTATATCATAGTATTGTTCAAAGGATATGTGATGGCATATTTCAAGATATGACCACCCACTATTATTTTATTTAATTGCTTTCTTCTTAAGGTCTTGAGATTTATAAGGCTTTGTTAAAATAATCATTTTGAAAACTTTCCTTAAGAAATGACACATATAGTGTTTTCACATTTTAGATATACAAGCTCCCTCATTAATTCTACGGGTTGATGTATGTAAATATTGGAAGCTCTACACAATGTGTTGAATTTTCATATGATACTTGCTAGCAATATTATTGTGAAAAATACTCCAAACATTTGTAGAATATCACTCATCATCATCCAAATCAACACCAAGAAATTGAATCTAATTGATAAATCCATGAATAGGATCTCAAGCCCCTTAATAAGATTTCCCTATAGATTTTAGAGTAGCAGGTGAGATTTAACCTAGCTAGAATCTCTATAAAAACATGTAGATACTTTGACATACATATCCACTCTTTTAGGTAATACATTTCTCTCCTCTTCAAATAAATAATCTTAATACCAATCACTACTACATTTGGGTGTGAAATAATGACATTTTTTCTATTTTCATTAAAATGTTTGAATTCAAATGTCTAATACTGGAATTCATTTACATTATATATAATATAGGACATTGGAATTCCATTTCCTTATTTAAGTGTCATTTTAATTCCAACAGATGTATATTACATCATATAAAATAACTATTATATATTACATTACATTATATATTCTAGTTTATACATAGTAAATTACATAAATTCAAGCATTTTGCATAAATTTTATGAAGCCCTTATTGGTTGTAATTACTTGCAAATTGGTACGTTTAGTAAGTAAAATAGTGTTGGGTGTACTAGGAAGAAGGTAGATTCTAGCATTATGATAGCTATGTGAGGGTTTGTCACCTCGGAATGATGGAAGAGCTTGAGGTTGGTGACAATGTTAATCAGGATGAGGGTCACATGGTTTTTCATTATTTCCTTGGGAATATGTTGAGCACTCCATATATTTTTTTGTTAGTCATAAATTTATATTATTCTTGCTACCCTATATGAATTCACTATAACTTTTGTAGAAAGGATAGTGTTATAACATATTTTTCCACTCTTATTCTAAGATGCACGGATTGGTCTTTCTCCATAACTCCCTTGTACTTGCAAACCTCGTCTCTCCTAAGAACTATTCAGAAAACACTATGTTGGTTCATATATGCTACTCTTGGTTTGGAATAACATGTAAAAGCATGTTTCTTTCAAGTAACGCATGTATGTACACTTGTTCTACTTCATCAACTCGCTTATAGATTCAAAATGCACTAAAAATATATAATGTGCACAAAATCGTGTGTTTTTTAGTGGGATTTACAAGTCTACCGATTAATTACCTCTTATGGCCCATAAGTAAACACTCCAACACAATAAAAAAAGAGACTAAAAGCAGACATGTAGTGGAGAGGAGGGACATCACCCTTATTCTGATGGACAAATGTTAAAGTCCACAAGCAAGCATTTCCTAAGATCTTAAGGAAACTTCTTTTATACGAAACCCTTGTTTCTTGATCATTTCACTTCCCTTCTTACATTAAGAAAAAAAATTCTCTTTAATTTTCATGTGTCGAGTAAAGGGTAGTAAGGAGTACACCTTTAGTGGCCTATGTTGTGGTTATAAGGAAATTCCAATAGTTAGAATCAGGTGACAACTACTCTTTGTATTGGTACTCTAAGTAATATAGATAACTTATTTATTTTCTTGTATAACTTATTATTTCATGGAATTTGGTCTTGATGGATTGATAATGACTAGTTCTTTGGTTATGATTAGTCAAAGTAGTTAGGGTTATCTTCTATCTATTTTTTCTCTTGTCTCTTTTGAGTACATGTCTACAAGTTAGGTTGTGTAGAAAGGTTTTGGATTGGAACAACTTCTAAACAAGATATTATCCAACCATAACCCAAGTATGTACCCATAACTAAAGAGGTAGTTATAAGAATGCATGTTTCCCTTATGCTTTAGGTTAGAAGTCTATGTTTTTCTCTCTTTTCACTTTGATGTGATTTAAACCATGATCATATGAAGTATCTTTGTTAATACATAGTCACATAGCATGGAACTAACTCTGTCCATAGGAAGTATTTATTTTAATATATTGTCACATAGAATGGAACTATAAAGTACATGACATTGATATTCTAAATGGGAATATTTAAAGGAAACGAAAGTATAATTGGATAGCTACAATCGAAGAAGAACCACTTGCTACTAAATATGGGTTTGATGACAATGAAATAGAGAAGGATTTCATGTTTTGAGAGTCCAGATCTTTGAATACAAAAAGGATTCAAAGTGCAAGGTTTCAATAATGTAATAAAGTCACACTATATAAGTGACTAGTCATTAAGTTTGATGGGTGTCATGTCTTTAATACATCACTAATATGGTTATTTTTATAAGGTTGTTCTAATGATGGGTGTTAGATTACACAATAACATATGAACTCTATAGAAGAGATCAACCATATTTTATGTGCACTCCATGGTTAATGAAATGACAATGTTATAATTTTGTATATATCTTCTTTGTGCTCGTGGTATACTTTTTTCATAAAAAGCATGAATAAATTTAGTTGAATGAGATCAATGGAATTGGAGAAGAAGAGGCAACACCAACGTTATGATTATTCCCTTTCATTTACCAATGGATCTTAATGATTCAACCATGAATTCTATGGTGAGAATGAAGAACGTTATTGTTGGAAAAATGACATGTATATGCAGTTAGAATTCCTTCCAATCTATAAAAATCCCTTCAAATATGGTTTTTATCCTTTACTTGTATAATTTTAGTGTGTTTTCCTATGCCTAAAAGTGAAGAAAAGTGGGGGGGGTGTGGGGTGTGGGTGGAATCTAATTTCTAACTATGTTTTGGCCCCTTGCATTTATGATACCTCGGGAAATGTTAGGACATGTGTCAAAAATGAGTATGAAATGTGTCCTAAAACAAGGCACATGTTAAACTTGTGTTCAACACATACAGGTAATGTGTCACTCATATCACATGTTTGATACATAGGATACAAACAGGCAAACCTCGATGGAAATGGCTTGTTTCTTGATCAAAAAAACACAAATATAAAATATAACTTGTTTTAAATGTCCCTCAAAGGATTAATGACTAAAGGGATAAATTCATTCCAAACACTAGAATATTTTGTATCACCTAGTTGTAGTATGATTTTCTCACCAAAGTAACTATAGAAATATGACATATAGATTATTTGATTTTGTTATCCATAATTATAATTTTGGTTATTGGTAATCATCTGTTCTTTTAGAAATTTTCTTCACTTCTCTATGATTTTTATATTTCCACTCTTTCTTAGTACGAACAAAGGAGACAATACTTATGACTTCTCCAACTAAATCAATTTCCATTAGAGAATAGTTGCTTCTATCTTACACAAAGAGGTCTTGAAATTTGATAATGTCCACAAACATATCGAAGATAGAAAGGGAAAGAAAGAGTAAGAGAACATAACTAATCATCATCGTAATGAAATTCTTTCCACACTAGGCTAGTTCAAGTAGATTGATCTCATTTTATTGTTTCTACTATTTCTTTAATTTTTTGAAAAATGCATCTTATATTTACATAAAATTATCTACAAATATAAAATCAAAAGCTAGATGTGTATACAATGGAGCTTATATCCTCTTTTGTAAAGCTAATAATACAAAAATAAATTTGAATAAGATATTCAATATAAATATTTACACTCTTTTATTTATAATACACCCTTACCCAACAACAGGTGGTGTACCTCGTCATGCGACATGGCACAAAAATCAAGCCAAGAATTAAACTCTTGATCCAAGAAAAAATTACAACCAGTGTTCCAAAGGGAAAATATGATAGATATTTTAAAGCACTGCCAAATCCCAATGAAGGAGGATCAAACTAGATAGCAACAATTACCAAACAAGGTGCCACACCAATGAATCCTTCCCCAAAAGAGAATTGAATAGTCTTGATTAAGTTTCCAACAACTCTTTGTATTTTTATTTAGTAAATTACTTTTTATATTCACATAAATATATTTACATCAAGGAAAAAACCTAAGAAAAGAAGGGTATATACAATTATATTTACATCGTCTTCCCTAGAGCAATAAGTACATAAATAAAATACAAATAGGCAGTAGGCTCTATTTGTTTGGCATCCTTGATCAACAAAAACTATTTTTCCAATATTTGTATACATACCCCTCTATACACATATGAAAAATGGAAAACAAAGTACTAAACTCATTCTCAAAATATATTTGTACATAAGTTGCTAAAGATAAAAAATAGGGCCATGGTTCTCAAACCATGCCAAGTACCATTAAAGGGCTTGGAATCACCAAACCAAATTTCAAGTGAGTGCAAGCTACCCTAAAGGATAAATCCTTGCTCTATATAAATATGATCCCAACATGGAAAAGAAAAAAGATAGTTCCATGATAGATGCTTCACCATTTTTTACTAGAGATAAGAAATAAAAAATACCATCAAACGAGTTGCTTTTATACAACTGAGGAAGGCCCCGATATGTCACTATCTACATAAAAATCCATAGTTTATTCTACACTTACATTAACCACACATTATGTAACATCCATATCCACTAACTCTTAGCATTAGAGGACACATGTATAACATTAATAATAGGGCCAAGCTCATGGCACTAATATAAAATGGCTTACAACTTATGAAAATTGTATTGAACCAATGGATATCCAAACCTCCACTAATAGTCATGCCAAATGTATCTTGGCATGTGAATATTCATTTTGAATAAATTATTTTGTAGGATGAGTCCAACCATATCCATTATGATTGGCCAATCATCAAAAGAAAGGGCATACTAACAAGCTAAAGGGAATTGGTCCTTCCAAGAGAGAGCATTGTAATACCACAAATACCTCAAGAGAAAAAATCATGTTTTTGCTAAATCATTGAGATTGAAAATGAGGAAGATCAGTGATGCAAGCATCATGTACCTCATGTTGGAGAATGTATCTATGTTCGGTCTTCATAATTGTACTTGAGTCATAATGAAATGTATTTATCAAAAGAAAGAAAAATAGATTTATTATTATTATTATTAAAATGACTTATTAAAGCATGGGTTTCATGCCTGGTTCATCATTTTCTAGGTCAAAGTCCCCATTGAGGACTTCCAGGTTTTATCTAGAGTCATTAGAGTCATTGTCCATTTTATTAGACCCTTTGTGTGCTTTTGTATCATGTAAAATAATTATTATTGAGTCAAATAAGTCATTTGTCACCTCCACACCAAGTCAACCCTTACCTGATGAAGTTGGCACACATGAGGGAAATTCGACCCACAAAAAAGGTTATATATAGAAGTGTAGTTTGATTCATTTGTAGCATCGCTCACACAAGTTCGATATACAAGAAAAAGAAGCAAAAAAGTGTGAAATTAGAGAAAGAGAAGGATTGCAGAGATGGAAAAGATCAAAGTTTTTGGGCCATCTATCTCTCACATATGTGAAGTTACCAGGGAATTGCAGGAGGTCAAAATTTTTAAATTTACTGCAAGTCGAAGTTTTATTGCAGGAGGTCGAAATTTTATTGTTGCAAGATCGAATTTCTAGGTCGAAGTTGTTGCTACAAGATCGAAGTTGTTGCTATAGGATCAAAGTTCTAGGTTGAAGTTGTTGCTACAAGGTCAACGTTCCATATTGAAGTTGTTGTTACAGGGTCGAAGTTCTAGTTCAAAGTTGTTGCTGGAAGGTTATCATCTGAAGAGAAAGGAAGGGCTAACTTCGTGATTTAAGGATTTATATGTCTAAGTCAAAGAGTCTTGGATTATCACGTCTTGTCTTATGAATCTACTGAAGAAAGATTAATTGACTAGGCTTTCCCCTAGATAAGGGTTTTGCCCTGGATGTGTGCCTACATCTTGTGTATTTTATCATTGTGTTATGGTTTTGGTAATTTCTTAATGAATCAAGATAAAAGAAGAACATAATAAATTTAATAAGAACATAAGAATATCACAAGTAATTATCAACATAAAGAAAATATTTTTGCATTTCTTGTTTTCCAACATGGTATCAAAGCTAAGGTGAAGAAGGAGGAAAAAGGAAGCCTGAAGATTTACTGAAAGGAGAATAAGGAGTCTTAAGAAGTTTAATAAGGAATATTGGGGGAAAGAAATCATATAAGGGGATATGCCTATTGTCTTCAAGAACCATGTCTAACTCACTGAACGGAAAAAACAAACTAGAAGGAGCCTTCAACTACAGGGCATAGAAAAAGAGGATAGATCTGATCCTCGAAAAGGATAAAGTTTTGGAAGGCTAGTCAAAGGAAAAGTCAAGAAGCCTACAAATGAATCAAGTGAAGTAGAGAAAGAAAGGTTTAGAGAAATAGATATATTGGTCATTAGTCTAATAGTGGATGGAATAAAGGACAATCTCATTCCATATATATCCAACATAGATTTCGCTCAAGAAATGTATGAGGCCCTATCCAAATTATTCAAAATCAAGAGCCTTGGTCAAATTAAAAGCCTCAAGAATGAAATAATAAAAATTAAGATGACTAAAGATGATATTGTGGCATCCTTATTTGTAAGGATAGCTATAACCATAGATGAACTCCAAGCAATAGATGAAATAGTACCTAAAAAGGAGATCACGATTAATGCTCTTCTAGGATTACCAACATCTTGGAGTGCCTTTGCGTCATGAATCCACAGTTGGAAGGATACTCCTACATTCGAACAATTATGGAATGCATGTAGTCAATAAGAAACCATAATTTCATTAGTAATAAACAAGGAGAATGAAGAGGATAACATCTCAAATTCCTATTCCGCTCATCACAAGAATAAAGGAACCTTCAAGAAGGTCAGAGGGCCAAGGAAGAAGATAGACATGTCCAAGATTGAATGTTACGATTGTCACAAAATGGGTCGATATAAAAGAAATTGTCCTGAGAATCCAAGAAATAAAAGGAGAGATAGGGATCAAGCAAATATTTATGATGAAGGTTCACCAAAGAAGAACAAGATGGAAGAATCCAAAGTCAAAGATTTGTTTTCTTAGGACTCAATCAATTACATATCCTTCTACTCTAAGTTTTGAATTGTTTTCCTTTATGTTTTGATTTATAGTACTTATAGGTCTAACTTGCTTTGGTAGAACATGTTTGAATTGTTTTGATGAAGTTAGAGGTATCCCTCAAGATTGGACTCAAAGGTAGCCCTCACCATTTTACAAAAGATAAGTGTCTTACTAAGTGTACTATATTTTTATGTTTGGTTTCCTCTCTTATGTTTCTATTATATATAATAATATTTCTTTTATATTTTCCTTTTTTAGGAAATCTTGTTGAATACTCAAGGGTTATGGAGGAGACCTGATAAGACAAAGCATGATAGAAGTTTCGTTGCAAAGGAATCTCTTCAAGAATTGATGTCCTACCAGGTTTGTTAAGAAACAACTCAAAGGTGTGTCTTAGACCATAAGCTTTGTTCTCTTCATAATAAAGGTATATTATTTCTTTTACTAACCTTCTTTACATAACTAACATTGTTATGTCTAGGACCTTTGAATCATAAAGATTATTATTTGGGTGATTAATCATTAGATTGAATCTACCATACAGTTGATCATTCTTATGGAACCCTAAAAATGTTATCTGTAAAACCCTAACCTAAGGGTATGTCAATGTTAATTTGAAAACCCTAGTCTACTTAGGGTTATTGATGAAATCTAGAAAAGTTTATTCTTTTGATGTTTAGGGTTTTGATACTACTATAGAAACCCTAGTCCTTTAGGTTTTGTTGTGTATTGAAATCATAGATCTTTAGAGTTTTGGTAAATTGGGGTTTATGATCAAAACCCTTATAATATCTATAGTAAGTTCCTAGGAATGAAACCCTAGGTGTATGTTTGTACGTCTGATCAAAACCCTAGCCTGATCAAGACTATTATATGTCTAAATTTAATGTTTGTATCTTGGATTTGCCTGATAGATGTTGTTGTGATATGCTTGTGCATGATTATGAAATACTAGGTATGTATATGTCCTAACCTAATTGTTGAAGCTCATAGTTTTAGGGTTTCTAACTAATCTATGGTAGAAGTTTGATATTCTAAGATATGGTGTTATTGTTTCAAATGTGGTGATAAAGTCTAGTGATTATAAAGAGTTGGTCATATTGTTGAAACCTTAGATAGTGCTATGATAGGATTGTTATTGAATCATTGATATCTAAGGCTTTTTATCTCGAAGATGCTAGGGTTTGCAATATATCATAGTAAATTTTGTCATGTCTCTATATATAAAGACAGATATCTTGATTGAGTTACTTTAAATGATGTGATCTAGGGTTTATAACAAAACCTGAATAGATAAATTTTAAAAAAAAAAGAGTTGAAGTATAGAAGTATGTGTCTCTTATTGATTATGAACCTACCTAAGTTTAGGTATTTGATGTCTAAAGTCTAATGCTTCCATTATTATATGATTATGAGATAGTTAACTTCACGCTTCTATATATGTATTTCTTTTTACTTGTAATTTAAGTTGTGCAAGTACATAATCTTCAATATGTTGAAGATATTCATAAGTGAAGTTGACTTGCTAATATTGATAGGAATGAGAAAGGAAGTTATATGAATGATGATGATCAAGTTGACTGTTAGGTCCCTATATCACTAGTATAGTCCCTTATTATTGTTAGTGTAAACCCCTTATTGTTATTATTGTACCCTTGTAAACCCCTTATTGTTATTATTGTACCCTTGTAACCCCCATTTTGTTATTATTGTGCCCTTAAATTATTATTGTTAGGTCGGCTAGGATTACATTGTGGCCCACTAGGATTACATTATGGCCCCATGGACTCCTATATATAGAAAGGAGATTTTGTGAATTGTATCATCCAAGAATTGTTCATTTATGTAATGTATTGGAGGTTGCCCCCTCGAAGTGGCTCATTTCTAAGGCGTTTATATCTCTTTTCTTCTCTTTTTGGAGCTGGTTACACAACATTTGGTATCAGAGCTTTGGATTCTAGGGTTTCGCTGCTCCAAACAGGTCATCGTGGCATTTTCGCTATAACGTTTTTGCTACGAAGTTTCAGAAGCTAAAATTTTTAGGGTGCGAAGCCAAAATCTTGAGGAAGCTTGTATAAAAATTTCAGAGCTTGGTTCGCAATATTTTCGGAGATATGATTTGTGGAAGTCAGGTCTTGTTTCAGGCTTTTAAACAGGTCATCGTGGCATTTGTGCTATAATTTTTTTTCTACGAAGGTTCAGAATCTGAAATTCATATGGTGCGAAGCTGAAATCCTGAGGAAATTCATCAAAAAATTTCAGAGCTTGGTTCTCAATATTTTTGGAGATATGATCTGTGGAAGGTAGTGCTTTTTCAGGCTCCTGAATTTCATCTCAAAGAGGTGATCGTGGGAAAAGTTCAATAACTCTCTCTCTGAAGATTGGATTGGAGTGCCATCAAAAGTGGTCGCAAGTACACGGCCTGTAGTTTCTTCGCTATCAATTTCAGAGACAAAGGACAAAACAGTGACACGTGGCAAGTCGTACAAGTTCGCTCTACTGAACCAGTCCAGAATTAGGTCATTGTGGGAGATTGGACACAACTTTGTCTTGGAGAATCAAAATCAGGTCAGACCTGTGGCATTTTAAAGAAGCTTCAGAGGGCTACTACAGGGCTGAATTTCAGATATCGAAGATTTTCAATTACAGAGATAATTCAATTTCAATATCGATCTCCTAAAAGATAGTAAAAGGTGTGTATTTTATTTTTTTCCGAATTGCATAAGTCTTGTTTGAAGAATCAAGTTGAATTGATTCCAAGGGAATATTTTAGAATTTTTATCGATGTGGTTTTCTATAATGCCTCAAAAAAATAATTCCATACCCATTAATCCTCGAAAATCTGTCCACTATAAGCGCGCAGAGAAGAGTTGCGGTATGAGATATCAAATTGCGGTACCAAAGTGCCAACAAGTTTCAATCTTACGAACGGTGAAAATGAAATAGATGGTTTTGGCAAATAGAGCTAAGTTGGATGGTTCGAAGGATCAAATAATAGCTAATATGGATGATAAATTAGTGGAAGATCACACCGAGCATCAATAACAAGTTCTCCAACTCTCAAACGATAACCTAACTTTGCTGCAAAATCTAATGAAACAACATGAAGATCAACATCACATCGAAAGAAGTTTTGATGCAGTCATAGAAACAAGAACTTGTCAGGTACGATCAATTTCAGAGTATCTCAGCAAGTGGAAGAACTTTCCTGTAGAATATTCCACATGGGAGGATGAGAATTTTATACAGAAGCATCAAGAAATAATCAAACGTTGAGGACAACACTTGTTTGAAGGAGAGGGGCATGTTAAGTCCCTATATTAATAGTGTAGCCCCTTATTATTGTTAGTGTAAACCCCTTATTGTTATTATTGTACCCTTGTAACCCCCATTTTGTTATTATTGTGCCCTTAAATTATTATTGTTAGGTCGGCTAGGATTACATCGTGGCCCACTAGGATTACATTATGGCCCCATGGACTCCTATATATAGAAAGGAGGTTTTGTGAATTGTATCATCCAAGAATTGTTCATTTATGTAATGTATTGGAGGTTGCCCCCTCGAAGAGGCTCATTTCTAAGGCGTTGATATCTCTTTTCTTCTCTTTTTACACAACATTGACTTTGATAAAAGGAATGAATTCATGAAAGATTCTTTGATGATATAGAAAGTAGTTGATCTCCCTAAGTTAAGAGGGAGCTTGGATAAAAGAAGGGATATATCTCCCTAGTTGAGAGGGAGGGCATATTATGATAGTTACGATGGATGTTTGGGATCTTCTATGATTTCATGGATGAGTATAAATAAAGAATCAGCTATATTAATTAGTGTTGAAGCAAAATATGTTGTTGCATGTAAAGTAGAAAATGAAGTTGTATGGTTGAGGAAACTTCTGCCTGATTTTTTTGGGAAGGCTCTAAGTCCTACTGTTATAAAATTGTGATAATCAAAGCAGAATCAAGATGATTTAAGATCCTGAAGGCTTGTGTTTATTTATGTGTATTTGAAAGTTTGTTATTGATTGGGATTTTGTTTTTACAGGTAAATCTCTCAAAGTTTTGGAAGCATGTTTTACATGCTTGATTTATTTGATGTTACCAATATGTTTGATCGGGAGGGATTTTTTGTTACTGATTTGAATAATCTTGAGGCATCGTGTGTAATACAAAATGCCTAGGAGGACATCTGGTCAACCTGTGTGTTGATGTATAGTTCTCGTAGGGAGGGTGTCATTGGTCATAGAGTTTTGACCTTGCATTATGCACCTAGATCCCTGGGTTGATGGTTAGTAAGTAAGCTTGATGGTACCTATAGAGGTTGAAAGATTTAGTCCATCTTAGTCCCACTCGGATAGATTTCCCTGGTAAGGAATCTACTCTGTGGCACTGTGTGCGACTAAACTCTTCGTAGTTCATGTGTTTTGAGATCTTCCATGTACTTGTATATATATATGTGATTATGAATACCTCCCTAGTTAAGAGGGATTGTTGAAGAAAGTATCTAGGTTCAGTATTCATAATTGTACTTGAGTCATAATGAAATGTATTTATCAAAAGAAAGAAAAAGAATTTTTTTATTATTATTAAAACGACTTATTAAAGCATGGGTTTCATGCTTGGGTCATCATATTCTAGGTCAAAGTCCCCATTAAGGACTTCTAGGTTTTATCTAGAGTCATTAGAGTCATTTTCCATTTTATTAGACCCTTCTTGGGCTTTCGTATCATGTAAAAAGAATTAGTATTGAGTCAAATAAGTCATTTGTCACCTCCACACCAATTCGGCCCTTACCGGATGAAGTCGGCCTACATTAGGGAAATTCGACCCACATAAGAGGCTATATATATAAGTGTAGTTCGATTCATTTGGAAAATTACTCACACAAGTTCGATATACAAGAAGAAGAAGAAGAAGAAAAGTGTGAAATTGCAGGAGAAGGAGAAGGATTGCAGAGAAGGATAAGATCGAAGATTTCGGGCCATCTATCTCTCACACATGTGAAGTTACTGGGGAATTGCAGGAGGTAGAAATTATGAAATTTACTGCAAGTCGAAGTTCTGTTGCAGGAGGTTGAAATTATGTTGTTGTAGGATCGAAGTTCTAGGTTGAAGTTGCTTCTACAGGGTCGAAGTTCTAGGTCGGAGTTGTTGCTACATAATCGAAGTTCTAGGTCAAAGTTGTTGCTACAAGGTAGAAGTTCTAGATCAAAGTTGTTGCTATAGGGTCTAAGTTCTAGGTTGAAGTTGCTACTAGAAGGCTATCATTTGAAGAGGAAGGAAGGGATGACTTGGTTATTGGAGGAATTTTGTGTCTAGGTAAAAGAGTCTTTGATTATCTCATCTTATCTTATGAATCTACTGAAGGAAGAGTTCTTGAATGGGTTTTCCCCTAGATATGTGGTTTTCCCCAGTTGTGTACCTACATCTGGTGTCTTAGATCCTCGTGCTATGGTTTTGGTAATTTCTTGATGAATCAAGATAAAAGAACATAAGAAAGTTAATAAGAACATAAGCATATCACAAGTAATTATCAACATAAAGAAAATCTTTCTTCCTTTCTAATTTTCCAAAACCTCCCAACTCCAATTTTTCCTTATAGCTAAATCCCATCCTACGCGGATTCCAAATATTTCCCCTTCACCCAACCCCTCACCTTTTTCCATCATAACTAGATACTCTTTAAGTTGAAATTGACTGCAATTCAAAATGATGGCACAATGAAATGATATTGGATTGTTTCTATTCTCTTTAGTGTCATTTCCACTATATTTCCATGCATTCTCTATTTTTGTAGTCAATCATTACATTTTTTATACAAAATACAAGATTAGTAAAGTTGCATTAATATTTAGATTATCACATTCCACATAGAAATAATTATATAACAATATCAAAGTATCAACAACTACAGTGCAATGTTCATATGAATGCTTCTACAACACCCTCCAAATTTTGGCCTATATCCAAACTCTGGAGCCTACTTTAATATTTTGACTTGTCATTTCTAGTAGTAAAATACATTCCATGTTAGTCCTCTAAGATTCTTAGTCCCTTTGAGAGGAAAAATTAAGCGTCGTCTTTTGGTAAGGGAAGTGTCACACATTGTGAAAGGGGGTTATACTGCATCTTTAAGAGGAAATTTTGGTACTAATGAGTCTTATGTATCATGGATACATGTACTAGACTCATTCACAAAGTTTCATGCATTGTTTGGTTGGTGTCATCGCATGTGTCACAAAGTGTATCTTAAGTGTCGCACTTAGAGGTAAGTATCATTTTATTGTCGGTTCAATCGGTTCATGTTGATTTTGGATATTGAGTGTTCAATGTTGTGTCGCCAATCATTTTGAATGTGTGATCATGTTCAACTCTTGTCCTAGTATCATATCTTCCTCATGAATCCCAAACTTAGTCAAATTTTCGAGAATTCCTTTCCCAACAAACCCTACGTCACTATGCCTTTTTGAACTACGCATTGTGTCATTGCAAGCCTCAATCAACATCCCCTGCCTCCTGGAACTTCCCAATGCATAGTCATTGCCTCCAAGAATTGTGCATTGTGCATTCATAGTGCCTAGACCTACCTCTTGGCTCCCAGGTTTGCGTAATATTTCCTCTCAGATAACCTCCCACTACGCACTGCACATTTACAGTTAGCAGTTTGTCTCCCTGTCTCTTTGAACTGCGCAATTGCACAATCTAGTGGCCCAATCTCTCTCTTGAACTTCACAGTACACAGTCACAATGGGAAAGCATGGATCATTGTGTAACCGTCTCCCTCAACTACACAGTCTTGTCTCTCAAGCCTCTAGCCACTATGCATTGTGCAGTCACAATCATCAATCCCTCACTCATGTCTCCTGAAATTGCGCACTACGCAATTCCTAAGATTTCCCCCATGTCCAGTACTCAGTTCCGGGTTGATCAATGAATTGCATAAACAAGGTTAGACTAGAAGATTTCCTAAATAACTTCGTCTGTCATGAGTGAATTTCATATGCAAGTGTTGTATCTTGACATTATAGGATGATGTTCAAGAAGGATGACAAGGAGATTATGCAAGAAGACATTCATGAAGTTTTGAATACAATATGATCATTGAAAAAGAAGATGAAGGGACACTAGCTTGTGACAGAATTTGGAAGATCCAGATCACATAGAAGACTCCATATATTCAAGTTGTTTGGAGGAGGAAGAGGAATAACATGCAACTGTATCTATCATGAGGATACAAAGATAGCAGCCAAAAGAGAAACTTGACATTAACACACCATCATAAAGTCCATGTCATCAGTGCCACGTCATGTCTTATCAAATTTTCATCTCAAGATTCATATGAGTCATCATATTACCACATCATGTGTGGACGTAATTATGAAATTTTCAAGAAAATGAGAAATTTAAAGTGTGTGGAAGTCCTAAAGTCACCCAAAGAATGTGAAAATTCATGTAGAGGTCCAAATATTCCTAGGAGTTTGAAAAGTCATGTGGAAGCTCAAGAGTCATGATGGGAGCTCAAGAGTCATGAGGGAACTCAAGAATCACAAGGGAAGTGAAGAGTCACCTCATTTGTTATGTATACACCCTCATAGCTCAAGCAAAGAAATTTTCACCTTAGCTTCTCAATCTAGGCATAGGAGAGAAGAATAGGCTTTTGAGAATAAATTAGTAGCTTAAAGTTCCAATATTGGAACGAGTGTTGTATTTTTGTAGTGGTGCTTCTTGGAATTTTTACTTCATAATTCCAAGCTCTTGGAGTTGGCACACTTTTCACACATATGTCATAAAATATTGTGAGACTATTCTTTCATTTTTTATGGACGGTATGATTATGTTAATTCATACTAATGAAAATGAACTATTTCATAGGTTTTAGTATGCTTCTTTGAAATGTGTGTCATATGCTTTCATAATCGTGGTTACTTGGTGAAATATTTCGCAAAGTTACTGACGATTCTTTCAGATTTATGTGTGTTCCTTTGTTAGGATAGTACTATTACTTTTCTTTCAAAGGCTTACTTTCTTTTTCATTTCGTGAAAAAACCATCATACACTCTACAATTGAATACATCATAAGGCTAACATACTTGTTTATCTCGAAAGTGCATGTGTTTCTCTTGTGTTGTTTATTGCGTCCAAGGAAAATATTTAAGATAATGGCAACCAACCATACTTTCTGGTTGGGGTTCCTTCTCCAAACAATGTGAGGTCTAATTGGGATTTCATACCAGGGAGACCCCTTAACCATTGGCAACATCCAACACCATCAATAGTTTATGGCACTAGAAGGAGGGCCACCTTTTTATCGTTGACAACTCACCACATCTTAACAAGCAATGTTTCGCGCAAGGTAGTAACGCTTTGCATTCAACTCCAACCCACATTCCTGAGAGAAGAGATTCCTCTCATCTCATTCCGGAGTGGGATTTTGAAGTCACTTACTATAAACTCCGGAAAATCCAGCCTATTACTCGTCATTTTGCAAGATCTCATGGATTGATTCTTATCGTTGCTATCCTTCCTCATAAGCCAATAAAGAAAGAAACAACTCGCGGTGGCATATTGGTTTCTTCAGTGGAATATTTGGTTATTGCAACCCTTGAATAGTTATTTGATCCTACTAAAAGAACACATCAAGAAGGGGAACCGCCACTTATTAAGGAATATTTGTAGGGAGACTGGGAGGATTTGCATTCTTTGAGGAAGAACAACTGAGACAAGAGCAACATCTTGATTACAACGAGAATTTGAACACTGATGGAGAAGACTCTTCAGAATCATAAAGTGAGGAGGAGGAGGAGGAGGAGAATAAAGACATGACCGAAAAACAATTGGATTAGATGACCCAAGGGCCTCTTTCTCTTGTAGGAAATCCTCATCACATGCCTATGCACCCAGAAAAGTTTCTCTTAAAGTATGATCATGATAAGAAAGTGAAGGTCGAGGACCACATCGACGAATTCTACTTACGTCTCTAGATCTTAGAGGTACGCTTTGATTATGTTGCTTGTATATTTTTTTTATATACTCTAGAAGGTATAGCTTCAGTTTGGAACCATAGCCTCCCACCTAATTCAATCCATAATTGGAGGGGGTTTAAATAATTATTCTTAGAAAAGTTTGCTGATGATAAAACTCCAACCATGTTATCATAAGAACTCGGGAATCTTGAGATGGGGGAAAGGACAAAGTTTAAGATTTCAATCAAATATTTACATGTATCTTGAATAAATACCCCACATATGTTCAACTACATGATCCCATTACAAAATAGTATTATATTGTTGCCTTTCCTACTAATATTTCAGTTTTTATCAAGTGTGGTGCAAAAGAAACTCTAGCTCTTAACTTTTCAGAAGTGATTGTTGTTGAAAATGACTTAAGGTATATTGGGTTCATCACTGATCATGAGGATTCAAAAGTCCCCAAAGACACTTCTAAGAAATCCCAAGCCTTTTCTGCCAGAGCTAAAGAGAAATATCCTTTTGACATGGACTAAATATTTAAAGTTATTAACCAACGAAGTATCGAAACTTAATAGGAAGTCAAGTGACGCTTCTAGCAGTAATAAGTCTTTGAAGTTGTTCATTAAGAAGAATTTCAAGCAACCAACTATATATGCACAGAGCTTCAATGTTGTGTTTAATGTTGAAAACCTAGGGATGGATAATTATTGTACTTTTCAGTAAGAGGCTCATTCAGAAAATAAAATAAAATAAATAATAAAAACAAAAACAGAACAAACAAACAAACAAAAAAAATACCCTTAGTGGAAGCACAACATGAATGTTGTGGTTTCAAATGTTATTGAAATTTTGACAGCAGAAGGGCATCCTGAGCAGAGACAAGACAAAAATGAACCTACCTCGACAGAGGAAAAAACTAATGTTGATGATTCAATTTTCACTCTTGATTTGATTCTCAATAATGATCGACAAAGAGTTGATGGGCCCTCAGCGGGTGATGCTCCTCCAAAGTTTGATAAGAAATATAAATTGAGGAGAAAAGGACCAGTGCCTGAGAAAGATGTGAGAAATAAATTGTTAAGGAAAAGCTTACCACCTAGTAATCTTGTTCAGGGCAATCAGAATAAGTACGAGAGTACACATTCACAGAAAGGTGCTTATGGGAAAAATAAGAACAAGTCCACCACCCCTAAGGTGTCGAACAAAGTTACACCACTTACCACATCAACACACCTTGCTCATGATGAGTACATTGATTACAACATTATTGAGGACGTGAAAAAGGCTCATGCAAATATTTCCATTTATCTACTATCCAAGATAACAGGTCAACTACAATTGCTCATTCAAGCATATGCATCTCAACCTCCGTCAAGTAAAACAATTTCTGCTTCTCGAGATTCATCTGGTAAGTCTCCAACCATTCTTGAATCGGTTGATAATGTAGAAAATGTAAATGCTAGGTCTACTTTCCCTCTATTTATTTTAACTTTTGAGATATTTAATTAGAATGTCCATAACTGCCTAGTTAACTTTTGTGCATCTGCAAATTTCATGCCCCTATATGTTGCCAACAAAATGAATTCTATATGGGAAAATATTGATGCCATAATCATTCAGTTAGATAGATATTTAGTGCAGGAAGTTGGTGAACTTAACAATGTTATAATTTGTTTATCATCAGACCATAGAGTTCACCAGTGTATTGATATAGTCATTATGGTTTGTTGTTGAGTATAGGTTGGTCTAGTAAGTTACATGTATACTTTGCTACCAACTAGACACATTTTTGGCTTTCGTATAAGGGCAAGAACAATCAAAGTTGAGTCGAGAGATCCATTTTTGAAGAATATTGTCATAGTACTTGAAGTGCCTAATGGTCCCATTAGTTAAGTACAAATCATTTTTGGAAATTGTTTTCTAGAAGTTAACCACGAATGTTATCTAGCACGGCCTTCACCTGTACCACCAAATACACAGTTGGAACTCCTTGTAATCCAATTGTTGCAAGTGACTCTTGTATTATAGATGTAAATAATACTACTATAGGAACTAACCCTAGTATTGCTAACATTTGGACATTGTATTTTGATGGTCTGAAGGCACCAAAGGGTTCTAGAGCTAGTTGCATTTTAATAGACCCACAACAAAACAAATATATGATCTCATGCCACTTGGAATTTGAGTGAACTAACAACGTTGTTGAATATGAAGTACTCATCTTGGGTTTAAGGAAATCCATTGACCTCAAAGTTGAAGCACTCCAAGTAATAGGTGACTCGAAAATTGTTACACGTCTAATACGAAATACAATTCATTGTGTGTCACCTAATCTCATTTCACATTTCCAAGCTTTTAATATTAATTATGTTCCTCATATTCGTAATGTTATTGCATATATTAGTTAACGTTGTTTCTAGGTTGTCACCATTAGAGGATAGATTTTTAGTTGATATTATTTATAGGCCATTTGTGCTCGATAACATTACTAATTTTCATGTTTTTACTAATGACCAGCATATACTGGACTTCACGGAGAATGTTGTTGTGTTCAAGGATGCAACTATCAATGAAGACGAGCACGAGAAAGTCTTGTAGGCATTAGCTCATGCAAACAAAGGAAACCTCGTGCCAAAGGGAGTGGTATCTTTGGAAAATTTGTATGACCTGCAAAATCGTTTCAAGGGACCAGTTAATGCGAAGACTCACAGCTCAATTTTTCTGTACAAACAAGTGAATCTTGGTACGAAAGAATAAAGTATGTGAATCTCAGTACATGTTGCACACCTCAATATCGACAAGCTTTTATCCGCCTTTGTAAGTAGTATTGAGATGTGTTCACATGGATGTACAATGACTTGAAAACTTATGACATGCGAATAATACAACATGTGATACCCATCAAAGAAGGGGTAAATCCTTTCCAGCGTAAATTGAGAAAAGTTCATCCTATGCTTGAACCCCTCATTAAGAATAACTAAAGAAATTGTTGGATTCTCTAATCATATTCAAATTTTGTCATTTTATGTGGGTATCTAATTTGGTTCCCATAAGAAAGAAGTACGGAGAGATATGTGTGTGTGTTGATTTTTGCAATTTGAACCAAGATTTGAACAAGGATATATATCGTGTTTCGTTTATGGAACAAATCCTTTAAACAATATTTTGGTTACATATTTTCTCATTACTAAATAGTTTTTTTTGTTACAACCATGTTATAGTAAGAGAACCTAACAGAAACAAAACTACTTTCAGGACTAAGTGGCGTACCTTTGCATTTAAGTGAATGCATTTTCGACTCATTAATGCAAGAGCTATCTTCCAACGGGCTACAGAGAACACATTTTGTGGATTAATTGGAAAAATTGTAGTAGTCTACTTGGATGATGTGATAGTATTTTTCAAAAATAGATCCGATCAGTTGCGTCATTTGAGGCATATTTTTTAATGATGTCGCAAATACAGAATAATTTGAATCCTAAGAAGAGCATATTTAGAGTGTTTGAGGGGAATATCTTGGGCTATTTTATTGCAAAGAGCGAGATCAAAGTGGACCCGGAGGGGGTCAAAACTGTCACTCAGATTCCCTTTCGAGTGAACAAAAAATTCATGTAGTCCTTCCTAGGGAAAATCAACTTCCTCTGCAAGTTCATCTTGAATTACGCAAATATAGTAAAACCATTATATGATATGATCAAGAAGGACGCAATATATAAGTGGGATAAAACAGAAAAGGATGCCTTCTCCTACAACAAGAAAGCAATCGGTGAAGCTCCCGCATTATACGACCTATATTTCACAAAGATTTCTTGTTATAAACTTTCGCTTCTGACACTTTCCTTGTAGTCATTTTCATGCAAAAGGATGATCAAGGAAGTGAACGACCCATGTCATTCATGAGCATTGGATCACAGGGACATGAATTAAATTACCTCGACATTGATAAACAAACTTATGCAGTATACAAGGTGATAAAGCACTTTAGGTCGTACCTTCTAAAAAGTCATGTCATTATCTTTGTGCCTCACCCAACAGTTAGATCACTTTTTATACAACAAGAGTTGGATGATAGAAGGGTGAACTAGATGACAAGTTTGCAAGAGTATGATCTTGAATTCAAGCTAGTTCATACGATAAAGGACCATGGTCTTTGCTAGCTACCAGCAGAAGTAGCTAATGCACCAAAAGGTGAATCTTCTGGGTGGGAATAGGAAATCGAAATGTATAACATTGAGCAAGTTACCCCCACTGACGCAGTCACATATTCGTACAAGGATATACGATAGTATCTTGAGCATGATACCTTCCCCGTTCACTTCCTAGTAAGACAAAAGAGGGTTATTCAACTCAAATATTTTTCATATTAGTTGGTACATGGAGTGTTTTTTTTTAAAGCACCACAATGGGGTCCTGCTCAGGTTTTAGGAAGCATCGGATTCAGAAAGGATATTAACAGATCTTCACGATGAACCAACGAGCGGACACTATATAGGTGATACTACTATGCACAAAGTCATGTGAGTTGGTTACTATTGGCCTGCGTTATTCAAGGATGCACATGCTTATGCCCACAAGTGTTCAGTGTACCAAAGATGTGTTGGTCGTGATAAAAACTCAATCGCCCCATTGCAGCTCATTGTTTTAGAAGAACCTTTTCAACAATAGGGATTGGATTTCATTGGTGAAATTCTTCCACATTCATCGAAGTAGAACCGATATATTTTAGCTTCCATAAACTATTTTACTTAGTGGATGGAAGTAGCTCGTCTAAAACAAGTGAATGAGTAGGAGTTCATCAAATTCCTCAAATAGAATATCATCACCAGGTTTGGTGTTCCTACGTCACTTGTTTTTTATAATGCAGCTTATTTCTCATTGCTTAAACTTTATGATTTTACATTAGAAAATGAGATTGCTTTAAAACATTCATCCAATTACTACCCTCAGGGAAACGGTTTAGTTGATTCGACCAATAAGAATCTATTTTTTATCATCAATAAAATTGTTGACTCTAAACAAAGGAACTGGCATAACACTTTCATGAATGCTTTGAGGATTGACCATGTTACAACAAATCCCTCTCTGAGAACTTCCACTTACTTCCTTGTGTATGTGAAAGAAGTCATCCTACCTCTGAACATATACCTCCAAGCCCTTCAACTTTCTCAAGGGTATCAAGGTAAGTCATTTCTTGTGGTTCATAATAGGAAAAACACTCTCTTGAAGTTACAGGAAGAAAGGACGAAAATGAAAGAAAATTTTGTTATACATCAAAGTCATATCAAGTGATGGTTTCACAAGAATTTTGTGGGGGGAAAGGAGTTTAGTTTGGGAGACCCGATATTGAATTGGAATAAAGCCCACGAAGAGAAGGTAAACACACTAAATTTGAGTCCTTGTGGATCAGACGTTATGTTGTTAATGACAACCTTTGCCACCATACTTATCATCTCCAGTCTTTGGATGGGAAGATGAACTCTCTTCGTGTCAATGGAAAAGACCTCAAGCAATATTTTCAATAGCAATTTAGGGTTGTGACCCTACCCTATGCAGATATCTCTTTTCTTGTCTTTAGTTTGTTTGTTTGTCTATGTCATGTTGTGTCCTTGTAATTTTCTTTTGTGTTTTTTTCTTGTGAATAAAAACTTGTGTGAAATTTTTTTGTCTGGCTCCAATGTATGTGGAAAAAGTTGAAAGGGGCCTTGTGACACACAACAAAATTTGGCTAACCATCAGTCCTTCATCTTTGTCTTGGTTTATATCCTTATGGTCAATGACGTTTCAATGGAAAATAAGATCCATTTGTAAGGAAATATTTGTGTAGAACCATGACACCAACTTCTTTTCTAGAAACCTCATCCATTAACTCGATTTTATAATTATTTGGTGTTTTGCATGCTAATACAATCAAGTAGAGAAGGGAAAGGGGAAAATATATAACGAACATATCAATATCAGAGGTATATATAACTGTATCTAAAGGAACGACCTCTTCTACTTTCAATAAGTTGAGATCCCTCTTCCACCATGGCGATATAAACACTGATAAAATGCCAATGTGTAGAAAGTATGAATAAATAAGAGGTGAAAGAAGAGAAAGGCTTCCTGCATAGAGAGGTAAAGCAAGTAACTTTGTTGAGGTACTAAACATACCTGCTGGCAGCAAAGCAATGCTTGTGTTCATGTAGTGACTATGTCAGGGTATTGAACAAGTTCACTGGCATTGGAGCAACATCAGAGATTAAAACTAAGAATTTGATCATCCTAAACTTGCAACTATATTACCTTTCTCATGAATCAAAAAAATTATGATACATCAACCTTTGTGAGCGTGTTTAAACAAGAAAGGAAATAGAGGAGAACACATTTATAATCAAGTTAAGTGGGAAATCCAAAGTAATCCACATGATGAATCAATACTTCCTGAGAAACTAGACCATGTGCATAAAAGTTAGAACAAAGCAAAGAAGCTGAAGTTCTACTGGTGTGGCCAATTTTTTCGTTGCTACAACACCCTTCAAATTTTGGCCTATATCCAAAATTCGGATCCTACTTTAATATTGTGACTTGTCGTTTCTAGTAGTAAAATGCATTCCATGTTTTCCCCCTAAGTATCCTAGTCTCTTTGAGAGGAAAAATTAAGTGTCATCTTTTGGTAAAGGAAGTGTCGCACATTGTGAAAGGGATTTCTAGCGCAACTTTAAGAGGAAAATTTGGTACTATTGATTCATATCTATCATGGAGACATGTAATAGAGTCATTTCCAAATTTTTATGCATTGTTTGCTTCGTGGCGTCGCATGTGTTGCAAATTGTATCCAGGGAAAATTTTATGGATGGAAGTTTATCTTAAAGTTTAGAAACCTTGGCGAATCTTACTAGTCCCCAATATGTAAATTGTAAAAAAAATTATGCTATTTTGAAAAACTGTTTAGGTTTCTAATTATTTTATATTAGTATATATAACATTTTGGCGATTTTTAGGGTAAAATATTTGTAAACTATAAAATTTGGGCAAATCAATTTTCAAAAAAATGGAAATTGGCAAATCTTTTTTTTGGAAAAAAACATGGAAAATTAGCCCACCTGCGAATATTAGCCCCTAAAATTTTCCCTAATTGTATCTTAAGTGTCACACTTGGAGGTAAGTATCGTTTTGTTGTCAGTTCAATGGGTTCATGTTGATTTTGGATATTGAGTGTTCATTGTTGTGTCGTTAATCATTTTGAGTGTGTGATCATGTTCAATTTTTGTCCCAGTTTCATCTCTTCCTCATTGATCCCACACTTAGTCAAATTTCAAAGAATTCATTTCCCGACCAACCCTGCCTCACTCCTCCTTCCTGAACTGTGAATTGCATAGTTACAAGCCTCAGTCAGCATCCCCTACCTCCTAGAACTATGGAATTCGCATTCATTGCCTCCAAGAAATGCACATTACGCAGTCACAATGCTTAGAGTTGCCTCCTATCTCCCAGAGTTGCACAATCTTGCCTCCCATATAGCCTCCCACTACACAATGCATAGTTTTAGTCAGCATCCTATCTCCTTTTATCTATGAACTGCGCAATTGTGCAATCTAGTGGCCCACTCTCTCTCTTGAGTTGTGCATTGTGCAGTCATAGTGGGAAAGACTGCCTCATTGTCACTGTCTCCCTCAATTGTGCAGTCTTGTCTCTTAGGCCTCTGGCCACAGCGCATTGTACAGTCACAATCATCAATCCCTCACTCTTGTCTCCTGGAACTACGCATTGTGCAATTCCTAAGCCTTTTCCCCTGTCCAATAATCATTTCTGGGATGATCAATGAATTTCATAAAGAAGGTTAGACTAGGAGATTTCCATACTGATGTCGTCTTCTCAGGAGTGAATTTCATATGTAGGTATTGTATCTTAACATTACACGATGATGTTCAAGAAGGATGATAAGGATATTATACAAGAAGACATTCATGAAGTTTCGAATACATGATGATCATTGTACAAGAAGATGAAGGGACACTAGATTGCGACAGAAGTTGGAAGATCCAGATCACATAGAAGACTCCATATCTTCAAGCCTTTTGGAGGAGGAAGAGGAATAACATGTAGCATCTCTCACGAGCATACAAATATAGTAACAAGAAGAGAATATTGACATTGACACACCATCATAAATTCCATCTCATTAGTGCTAAGTCATGTCTTGTCAAAGTGTCACCTCAAGATTCATAAGAGTCATCATATTTCCACATCATTTTTGGACGTAATTATGTAATTTCAAGAAAATGAGAAATGTAAAATGTCTGGGAGTCCAAAGGTCACCCAAAGAATGTTAAAATTCATGTAGAATTCCAAGGGTTTCTTAGGAGTTTGAAAAGCCATGTGGAATCTCAAGAGTAATGAGGGGAACTCAAGAGCCACAAGGGAGGTGAAGGGTCACCTCATTTGTTATATATACACCCTCATAGCTCAAGAAAATGAATTTTCACCTTGGATTCTCAACCTAGGCATAAGAGAGAAAAATAGGCTTTTGAGAAATAATTATTGGCTTAAAGTTCCACTATTGGAACAAGTGTTGCATTACTATAATGGTGTATCTTCGAATTTTCACTTCATAATTCGAAGCTCTTGGCGCCGACACACTTTTCACACATATGTCGTAAATGTTTGTGAGACTATTCTTTCATCGTTTATAGTGTATTATCATGTTAATTCATACTAATGAAAATGAACTATTTTGTAGGCTTTAGTATGCTTCTTTGAAATGTGTGCCATATGCTTTCATGATCGTAGTTTCTTGGTGAACTATTTCACAAAGTTAATAACGATTCTTTCAAATTTATGCGTGTGCATTTTCTAGGATATTACTATTACTTTTCTTTCAAAGACTCACTTTCTTCTTTGTTTCATGAAAGAACCATCATACACTCTACAATTGAATACGTCACAAGGCTAACATACTTTTTTATCTCAAAAGTGCATGTGTTCCTCTTGTGTCGTTTATTGCAGCCAAGGCAACTCTTTAAGATAATGGAAATTGGCCATACTCTCCGATTAGGGCTCCTACTCCAAGCAGTGTGAGGTCTAATTAGGATTTCAGACCGAGGAGACCCATTAACTGTTGGTAGCATCCAACACCGTTAACAATTACTAAATTGAAGTCCAACTAACATTTGTATTTTAAATCCCATGTAGACATCAATGAAAACTAACCAATGTAATGTTTTATTCCAAAGTTTAATCCTAAATTATTTATTGCAATTATTATCTATTCTTCATGTCATGACCAATTAACATCACCAGGTTTGTGATCCTTTGCCCTCAAAAGATGAAAATTGGATTTTATTTGTTTCTCCTCTTTTTCATTTGCAAAAATTGGGGATTCCATTATGTTTCAATATTTATGCAAGTATTTCCAAAGTGCATGGTGTTTGCCTCTTAAAGTCGGTACATAATAGGGGATTGATAGAAGTCTAGGGTCGACTTCTTTTTTACAATCACTCTTCTGTGATAAGTGGTTTTTATTTATTTATTTTCCCTAGGTTTGATGTAGAGAAGAAATTTTAGGTCCATGAAGATTTGATATCTAATCTAAGGAATCTGAGTTTTATTATTTTAAAATATCATTAAAATTCAAGCCATCATCATTTTCCAAGAATATTTGGAAATATATGAAGCATAATTCATAATGGGATGTTTATAGTCTCAACTTTTTATTTGAAATTAGTGTGAAAAATGCTTAAGTACACTAATTGGAATGCTTAAACATAACTTCTCACTTCCCAGCAAATTCATTAAAAATTTGACATAACGAGTTAAATAAACAATTTAAATGAACGAAATTGAGAAAATAACAACAATGACATATAGACAATACTTTGCAAATTTGTTAATAGAGTTCACCCCTCTTGAGCTAAGTCTCCATAACTGCTTCAAAAGAAGACCAATCCATTTAAAAATGATGAAAAATTACATCAAATGTCTTATTTGCATCAACAATAGCCTCCAATCTACAATGAAGCCTTTAAAGTTCTTCACGAAAAGAAATGGTGTTAGTATGACAACCTTATTTAGCCTCTTCTCACAAAAATGAACCTATTATTCCTATACTTAACACAAGTAAACTATTGTATATGTTCTTCCAAATAAATTCACTCTATTATATCGCAATGTAATGTTCTATGGTCTAGTGGTAAGTTGAAGTTTGGTTGAAGTTTGGTGGAGGAGCTCATGATTCAAATCCTGTAATATGTCCTTATACCTTTTTATATAGGAATATATTATATGCAAAAATTCCTTTTATAGTACATACTTTGGCTCGAAATTCAAGTTGCACTTTATGGTATTCATTGGTTCCCAAATTTTGTGCCAAACATATGCCTTTTATCCCTTGTTTATTCTCAATGTAACCGCCAAATATTATTTCAATAAATTATGCAATTCAAATTACCACATATAAACTTTGGGATAAATATAGGCACATATTTCATGGTTTTACTTTGAGCTTGGTACGATTTTGCTTGGCATGTACCCAGGTTCAATGAAAATATTAAAAATATATGTTTTGAATTCTTCTTTGTATGGGCCCATTTTTCATGATTATGATATGATGAAAAAAATCTTGCATGAGTCTCAACAATTAAATTTCCACATCTTAACCACTTATGTGTCCACATGCCAGCCAAAATATTCACATGTTGTCTTATTATTGGTCCATGTGTTAGCTTTTTATTGCTCCATGCATCATCATTTTATTGATCCATGTGATAGCTTACTATTGGTCCATGCATCAACATGTTATTGGTCCAAGTGTCAATGTTGCTCTTATTTGTCTTCAACTTCCACAAGCCATAAATTTTGCATATGTTCCCTATTTGAGCCCATTCAAATTATGTTGGAAATCTCTTAACAATCTCTTTGACATGAATCTGTTTTCATTAGCATTTAAAACCATCAAATTTGAGCAGTTAGGAAATTGTCTTGCATTAATCCTCCACACTAAGAATATTTTGGAACTCAAAAAGTTTGATTTCAATCTATGAGCAAGTGAGGGTACCACTTCATCACTTGTCTAACATCCATCCATCACGATACAACAACCTCTTCAAATATTCATACTCATTAATACTTTCACCATGCTCGTAAACAAGAAATATACAAAGACAACTCACTAATTCATAAGCAAAGGGCATTCCCAATGCTATCAAAAGACATAACACATGCTCTGCAACAATTCATTTTGATTCTAACAATACCAATTGAAGACAAAGAACAATAGCATAGTACTTGTAAATAGCATTGTCTTCTTCCATATTGGACTTAGAGGCTAGGAAACCCACAGACTTTCCTTAAAACTGCAATTTTATTTTTCACTTTTTGACTCCAAAGGTAGCCAATGGAACTATGAAACCACTTCTACAAATACCATTGATGCAACTTAACAAATGATAGACAATGGGTCATATTATGCAAATTAAAAATGCCAGCCATTTTAGTTGTTTCACTATCAAAACTGAAAGAAATATCCTAGCAATTACTTGAAGCTCTATAAACTTTTTCTAGTGAAGCCTATTCCTTTTCAATGACCAATAGCTACATAGATCCTCAACAACATTTGACTAGACTACCTAAGCCAATAAAAATATATAGTCATCCTTTTTCAATAGAATTTACATAGGCATAGAAGAATTCATTATAGTTGAATAGAAAAAATAGGAGGAATCACTACAGAATTGGTACATGCCATAGTATTGGCATGCAAGTCTTGAGTTAAGCAAGCTTTATACTTATCATCATCCTTATCCTTTACACACGACTCCAAATTTTTCTAGCATTTACCAATCTTTCCATTTTTCCTATAGTAGCAAGAATCAAGTAATATTTCACATGATGGGCTCTTACCATATACTTGATCCCATCCTTTTTGAGATGACATTTGTTCTCTTCCATGTACAAGATAGATTTCCTAGTGTCATACAAATAAGGACTTCCCAAAACATATATCAAGTGGTAAAACATCTAACTCTACCTCATCAATGAACTTAAAGGTAATTTCAAATATTAACTTACATTATTTAGACACCTCTAACTTGGAATCGTCACATACCCATTCTAAAGGATATGATTTTGGATGAAGTCTACTTTCAAGTAATAATGTCTTGACAATTTCTTCAAAAAGCATATTATCCTGCAAACCACTATAAAATAATGTATCAATATTTGTTTTTTTGTTATGACTCTAACATGAAATAGCTCACTTCATTTCTTTTCATCATGCATCATTTCATATCTTAAAGAATGAGTGTTAGAGCTAAACTAGCAGAAAAATATATACCTTTCATTCCCATGGTGGTGATTTATGTTTCATCATCTAAATCTGATCCAACATCTTGTTGGATTGTAGCAATGATATTCTTTTACCCTTCTTATCCTTAAACCTTTTTGGTTTTAGTTCTAGATGAAGTTTCCAACATTTGACATTCATCATATCCTTCCTTTTAGCAATGTGAACAAGAATATATCTCATCTTCTTTCTTCACTATAGCTATTTTTTTGCTTCTCCCCTTACTTTTTCCTCACCTTCCATTGGATGAACTAGATTCATTGACAAGTTGTCTTATTTATTCTTTCCCCTTGACTCAATGTGAGTATCTTGGACACAAAATTCATCAAGATTAATTGGGTTAAGTAATAGAATAGTATGTCTTAAATAATTATGCAGCCCACCAATATACTTCAAAAGAGTTTCTTGCGTGTAAAGAGGATATTCCAATGTTAATGTTCTCTTCTTGAACTCGAGTACTTGCACATTTTATCCTCTACCTTGTCTTGGAATCTAAAAATCCATTATTTTTTGTTCCATATATCCTAACGATAGAATTTATCCTTTGCCATAGATGTAAAGTCCTACCAAGAAGATGGCATTTTACCTTTCATATGAAACTCTTTTTGAACCTTACTCTCCCACCATATTAGTGATTTTCCTCCTAGTTGAAGAGTGGCTAGCTAAATTTTTTCTTATTCATCCACAATAATTTGAAGCATGAAATAAACTTCAATTTTCCTAATCCAATATCCAATTTATTTGCATCAAGATTATTGTTATAGATTGGAAAAAATTTAACAAAATTCATTTGGAATTGACCTTCTTTGGTTTCCCTTTCTGAGATGCGGATGAAGGTGGAGAAGAATAAGAAAGACGAGGATGAGGAGAAGTACAAGGAGTATAAGAAGGGTAACCATCGATTGCCACATCTTTAACTTGGGTTGGGTTTTTTACATTTTTTCTTCATTCAACTCTTCAACCATGGATTTCAAAGCAATAAAATAGCATGTCTTAAATAAATATGCAACCCACCAATATACTTCAAAAGAGTTTCTTCTATGTAAAGAGGAACGTCCAATGTTAATTCCCTCTTCTTGAACTCAAGTACTTGCACATTTTATCCTCTATATTGTCTTAGAATTTGTGAATCCAATATTGCTTATTCCATCCATCGTAACCGATAGAATTGCTTCTTTGATGCAAATGTAAAGTCATACCAAGAATATTCTATTTTACCTTTCATATGAAGCTCTTTTTGAACCTTACTCTCCCACCATATTAGTTATGTGCCTCCTAGTCATAGAGTGGCTAGTTAACCTTTTGCTTCTTCACCCACAATAATTTGAAGCCTGCAATAGACTTCAATTTTCCTAATCCAATACCCTGAATTTATTTGCATCAAGCTCGCCATTATAGATTGGGAAATCAAATTTTACATCTAATTTTAAAAAAATACATTTGGAATTGGCCTTCTTTGGTTTCCCTTTCTAAGATGTGAATGAAGGTGGAGAAGAAGAAGAAAAAGGAGGATGAGGACAAGGACAAGGAGGAGTATAAGGGTAACCATTGGCTCCCACATATTTAACATGTCTTAGGTCTTTTACATTTTTTCTTCATTCAACTCTTCAACCATGACTTTCATGTCGAAAAAATATTTCCAAAAAAAAAATCAAACGCAGTAAGGCTTTCTTCCCCTTCATGTGTCATTAATTTTCGTGGAAATGTATCTCTCATACTAATCTCGGGGTTAAACTCTCAAGTTATCTTTCTTCATGATTGAACTTACACGTAATAAGAATTCAACACCAACACTTGCAATTCCTTGATCAATCCTGCTCTACTACCAACTTGATATGAAATTAGTGTGCAAATGCTTCAATACACTAATTGGAATACTTAAACATAACTTCTCTATTTCTTGCAAATTCATTAAAATATTGATTTAATAAGGTAACTAAGAAACTTAAGTGAACACAATTTAGAAGATAACAACAATGAAACATAGACAATATTCTATAAATTTATTAACTAAGTTGTTGATCTCTTTTCCTGTTGGGGACAAGAGTCAACCTCCTAGGGAATTGTTTAGATTCACTCTATATTTTCATAGAGGTGGTATTTCTCTTTCACACTCTGATTTTAAATTTAGTTATATGAATAAATATAATGTTGGAGCGAGGTCCCCTAGGGTGCATTTTTGGGTTAATTTTGTCTAAGTTTTGGTGTACGTGCTACACGCAAATAGTCAAAGGGACTTTGGGGCAGGTCAAAGTCCCTTAATCATTGTAATGGGTTTAAAGGGAAAAACCATGAGTCTCAAACCATGGTTTGAGACCATGGTATGTCCACATATATGATAGTATAAATATGTAAGGATTGAATCGAGTAAAGAAATCAATCAATCGATGATGTATGGTTGTTGTTTAATGATTTGATATAAGTTTGGATTTGTCTGGGTAAAAAGGCTCCTGTTCGCTGTGTGCATGGAGACCTAAGTCTTGAATTGTGTGTGGAATCTGCTGTTGTGTGCGCAAAAAGATAGAATGTACTAAATTGCATATCTCTTAATAAAGAAGACATTTTGGCAAATCGGATTTCTTACATGGTTGATTGTCTTGATTGTCTGTTATTTGCTTTAAGATCTAAATATGTTTTGTGTTGCATAGTTACTTCTTTGATTGATTAATTGCAATTCTGTGCAAATATTAGTTGATGTTATATAAGTAGATTTCAATGAAGTACACTTATTATTGTGCGCAAAATATATTGAAGTATTCTAGGATAATTTGCGGAAGGATTAGATCTGTTTACTGTGCATGTGTGGAGCTGTTATATTATCCACATTACGTCTGATTAGGGCCACCACATCAAAATCTTCCTTGGGGTGCGGAAACTTGGTTCCAGCACCCCCCCATACTACTTCACGCGAGACTTTGATCTGCTCAAGCAAATCACTGTCGAAAGGGCTAGTAGTTGGAGGATTTTGTTGGTTGCACGATAACTCTGAACCTAGGTCAAGACCCCTCAAGCCAACATATAATATTCAATATTACACACTTAATTGGAACAAGTGGTTTTAAAGAGAAAAATAAACAAATAAATAATACATTTGAAAATATGATAGCCTCACAAACAAAAACATATATTTCATTCTGTCACATCCATTCATTTATACCATGAGAGAAACATATTTTAAGAAATATGCATAGACAAAAAATTTAAAAATGATAGTCAGGTATTTCAAAGAGCTTTATTATTTCATTCATTTATAACCATAAGATGCATATGGGAAAATTCATGAAATATCATGCTTTATAAAACGTCTTTGAAACCACAAATTAAATGAACTCTTGGAATAGCTTTGTATGAGTAAAAAATATTACAAATTGAAGCTTATGCTAAATTGTGTACTCTTGATACTTAAATGATAAAATAAATGTATTTGTCCTAAATGGACTAAGATAGGGCTCTCTTAGACCAAATAAAATAATATAGTAACCTAGAAGAAAAGTGATATGTAGTTAGGGATTGACTTTACAAATGGTCAACACACCTTACAAAGCTAGGGATAAAAAACTAGGAAGAAAGAAGGGAAATTGCTTCAAAAAATAAAATATAATCACAAAATTTACATGGGAATTATGGATGCAATGATCTCTACTTCAATGTATGATTGTTGAGTCTATATATCGAGCTTTTGAATCTTCTTGATGTAACTACCTTTGGTACAAAATTCTATTAAGAATTTTTTAAACCAGTTTTGAATATGCTCCTCATTAGATGGAACTATAATATCCTACTTTAGCTTAAGGCAAAGATTTCTTCCTTGACTTCTTTAAAATATTAGCATAATTGAGCAATAGTTTCCAAGTAATCATAAACATGATTAACAAAAGGAACTAACCACCTTTTAATTTCCTCTTTTGGAAAATCAATGAGATTATCAAATTCATTGGCCCATGATGTTCTTATTATACTAAACTTTTCTTCCAACTAATCTTTAGGTATTAATAGGTAATCTCTTATTGATTGTGCCCTTCAAGGTCTTCAAAAATGTTAATTGGTTTAAATAAAGTGTTACTTTTCTTATTATTGAACTTCACACAACTAACAATAGAGTCTTATAGCACTTGTATTTTAGCATAACATCATGCTCTTATTTTCTTTATGCTCCAACTCGACAACAATCCTCGTTGACTTCTTTGGAAGTTGCTCAATCTTGAAACACATACAATAGATGTATTTAAATCATTTTCAGAAAAAATTTGATCATGTTCTAAATCTTTATTCAAACATTTTGTAAAAAGAAGAAATCCTTTGTGAAATATTTGTTAATTCTAGAGTGATATCCCAAGGTTACAAAATAACATTCAATTTCTTATTGATGTTTTTTTAAGACATACATTACTACTCCAATAAGTAACTTAGTTTCTTTCTATATCTTGTTGGATGTACCGGGTGTAGTTTGGGGTGTTTGATCAAGAGTGACTGTGGCTAATGGAGTTGTAAATAGAGGTTTGTGATTATAGCCACCTCTAGTTTATTTATCTTTCTCTTTAATATTATATTCTCTAACTCTTGCTCCAAGACAAAGTGGGAATGCGTATCTCCTATAGTAAAATGAAATTTTAGGAGTTTTGTAGGTCTGACCCCTAAAACATCCACCTTTGATCTCCATTTCTTTGTTACCTTTTTATTTTTAACATGGAGCTTTTCAATTTGCAATTTTATTCTTCCCTATGGTATTAGGCATTGTGCAAATTTAAAGATTGTTCTTCAAAGACCCTTAGATCTTCATGAGCCAATTCCTATGCAATGTTTTGATGCTTAGTTATCCTCAATGCCACCCAATCGGTTATTGTAGTGTTATCCACTCCCATGTTAGCAAGGCCTTCAAGTTGTTGTGAACCATTTATATTTGAACTTTTCTTAGTTTTTGACTTTGAAATACCATGGGATTTCTAAATATCAATGTAAGGCAGTTCCTCAATGTCATTCCCTCTGGGAATTTTGTCATTACTCTCTCTTATATGTGTGTTTTTTCCTCTTTCTTACACGAAAAAGAGTAACTCTTACATTCCTAAGGAGCAAAAGAAGATTGTACATTGTTTGATTTTGTCACTCTTTTATTTCTTGTAGCTTGTTGTTGTTGAGAATTCATACTAATTTTGTAGCCAGGTCCTCATTCCTTATCACTTTTTACTTTGTCTTTGATGTGTCATAGTCATTATGTCATATTCCTTCTACAATTTCAGTGAATAAATTACCATACCTCATAGATGCTAAATGTTCTAAAAATACCCCTTCAAGATCAAAACCTCTGATAGGTTCAACTTCCTTTAATTTGGATGCCATGAGATGCTTAGATGCTTTATGCAAGTGAGAAGAATTATTTATAATAACATCATATATACTAAAGGGCAATCGAATAAACTACTTATTTTATTTCTTATCAAAAATGATAGACCATGAACAATATTGTATATATACTTCAATGATAAAATATCAGTCACAAATAAACACAGGAAGTAGTAAAAGGTTTCTTTCATACTCATATATTCTAATATAAGTATAACCCTCCTTGTGTACAGAAACTCATTTTCCCTTAAGGAAGTATTGTGCTTCCTAGGTTACTCTTTGACATTCAGGTCTAATCAATATATATCTAAATTTTATAAAGGAATTATATTCAACGAGGAAAAATGGGAAGGGACCCTTTTGTTTCCAAAGAATAGGATATCAAAATTGAATTGATTTAACTTCGGCATTCACATTATTTCTTAATAACATATCTTCGAACAAATTACTGAAAAGCATTGCCAAAACTAGATAAGCCATCATGAGGAACCTTTGAGTTTTCATATAATCGGGAATTAGAAATAAATTTCATTTGAAATAGCATACACCCAATCAAATATGGTTTATTTATTAAAAGAGAAGTATAGAATATACAAAACTAACCTAGGCATGTGAGAAGTTGAGTCTTGTCCCATCAATTGTGCGAACAACCAAGAGAAATCTTGATATGGATCTACTAACAAATAAATGTTAGTTGACATGAAATTAACAAGGCATTGGAGCAAACGAAATCATAAAATTCTTCAGTAAATTTAAACAACCACCTTGGGAGTCCAGCAAAGAATATGCCTCAAGAAGCTTGAGGCTTTTTTTTAGGTCAAGAAATCGTAAGAATATTCTAAAGACCTTTGGTGTTAGAAGGACCATGTTCTTGCCTTTAACAACAACCTGAGTTGTTGTACTCCTTGCATCAAAGCATTTGGAACACCAAGAGATGAGTTCTTTGAAATTATATAATTTCAAGGACACATCCAACATTTGTGAAACCAATAGTCTATATTTTGTTCTTGATCTTCTCTTTCAAATTTAAATTTGGAAACCTGTGATACATAGTGAACCAATCATAATTATTGTCCTAGCAAGCAAGAGAATTAACAATTTCGCCACAAAACACCTTTTTCCTCATTTTAGTTGCCATTCTTCTTATATTTCCAATGTGCTTTCATATCTGTGACGCTTCTAGTCCTATATTAAGGAGCTATTAGTTACTTCAACACTTAGTTTGTGAATGACATTTAGTCACACATCTCTTCATTATATACCATCTTCTTCGAAACATGGAAAATTCATAATTAGAAGTTAATTGATAAAGAGATATCTTTTATGAAAGTACAAATTAATTGATTCACCTTACATCAAATTGCCACCTTTTTACCTTGAATATTGGGTTTTCTTAAATGCATCTTGAATTTCCCTCAAAAGGTGCACAACGCAGACTTCCACAAATTTCACTAAGTTTAACTTCATAGGGATGGATCACTCTCACATAACTAACAATAATAAATTGCACGACATTTTACTATGTGAAGTGTGGAAGTATTCCACACACAAATTAAAATTACCCAAGTATAAGAGTAGTGCAAAGATAAATGATGTTCTGAGTGAGGAAGGTTACTATGGGAAGATGGATCTCCACACAAGTATTGAGAATTTCACTAAATTTGAAAAACTTATAACTAGGTCAAAAGGAAGTGAAATATGAACCTTTATGGATTAATGGAAGATGGAAGGGAAGAAAATGAGGCTTATTGTAAAAGAAAAATTAAATAGTGCGGGTAAGACATGAAAATGGATCAACATATTAGCTCCAACTACAAGACAATGACACCCTACAGGTTGTTGAGAACCCAGAAGGCATTAAATCCATTCGACAGGAGTCGAAAGGATATTTATGTATAAGAATTATGCAATAGTTTTATTATAGGATGAATATGTACAATACTATGATACATGGAGTACTAACATGATTAGGCGAAAAAATATTTGAGGTGTTGCACATTGACTAGTAATTTCCAAATATGGTTGTCCATTCCTTTTAATATATATATATATATATATATATATATATATATATATATATATATATATATATATATATATATATATATATATATATATATATATATATGGATTAAATCAATAGATACTTTCAATTAGATACGATCTAATCAATAGTGCATCGAACTTCATATGTAAATAATGTTTTCCTTGGCTTTATTCCAAAGTAAAACTCGTTGATCCTTGCAAAATGTTTTAGTTGTTTCTCCTTGTTTCTTACATGCAAAAGAGGAACTCTTATGTCATTGAGGAGGAAAGGAAGATTGTACATTGTTTGCACTCTTCCTTCTTTTCTTTTTTTTAGTCTGTTGTCGCTGAGAATTCATACCAAGTTCAGTGGCCAATTCCTCATTGCTTGTCACCTTTTTCTTTTTTGGTGTGTTAAAGTCATTATCTTCTATTCATGTTGCAATTCCAGTGAATAAATTGTCATACCTCATAGATGCTAAATGTTCTAAAAAGACCCCTTCGGGGCCAAAACCTTTAATAAGTTGAATTTCTTGAAAGTTTAAGATACTTCATGTAAGTGAAAAGAATTATTTACAATAACATCATATATATTAAATGATAATGGAATGAACTACATTTTCTTCTTTTTAAAACAACGTAGACAATGAATAATATTTTCTATAGACTCCAATGACAAAATATCGATCACAAAAAAACACATAAAGAAGTAAAGGGTTCCCTTCATATCCATATAGTCTAATCTAAGTACAACCCTCCTTGTGTACACAAACTTCTTTTCCTTTAAGGAAGTCTTGTTCTTATTGAGTTATTATTCAAGGTTTGGCTCCAATTAGCATATATCTAAATTGTCTACTAGAATGATCTTGAATGAGGAACAAACGGAAGGGGTGGCATTGTGTTGCTTGAGAATAGGATATCTGAATTGTATTGATTTAGCTTAAATAATCACATTATTTCTTAATGGAAGACCTTCGCACACATTACATAAAACTATCACCAAAACCACATAATCCATCATGAAGAACCTACAAGTTTTCATATTATTGACCAAATGGAAAGAAATTTCATTTGAAATAACTTATATAAATCGAACATGGTTTCTTTCTTAAAAGAGAAGTATATAATATACAAAAATGACTTGGATGTGTGAAATGTTGTGTCTTATCTCATCGACCGTGCAAACAACCAATAGAAATATTGATAGGGATTTTCCAACAAATAAATGTCAATTGCCATGAAATTAGCAAGGCATTTGAGCAAACTAAATCATAAAATCCTTTAGTAAATTTAAACCTCCACCTTCGAATTCTAGGAAATAATCTTCCTCAGTAAGCTCGAGGCTTATTTTTTTCAATTAAGAAATCGTAATATTATTTTATAATCCTTTGGTGTGACTGAGGATTGGGTTCTCCCCTTCAAAAACTTGAACTATTCTATTATTTGTGATAAAGTTCTAAGCACACAAGAAGACCAATTATCTAACATCAAATACTTCAGAGACACATCCAACGTTCACCAAACCAAGTCTAGATTCTATCCTTGAGCTTCTATTTGAAGTTACATATGAAAACCAAGGATACAGAGTCTACCAATGAGAGTTCTTGTCTTGGTGGGAAAGAGAATTAATAGTTCCCTACAAACTGCCTCATTTTTCCTTCTAGTTTCCCTTATTTATATCCTTCCATTGCGCTTTGATATATGTGACGCTTCTAACTATGTATTACAAAGGCCATAGTTCTATGAAGGCTAAATCCATTGATGACATTTACTCGCACATCTCTTCAACATGCACCATCTTCTTCAGGACATCGAAAATTATAATTGGATGTTAATTGATAAAGGCATATATTTATGGAAATATGAAGTAGTTGATTCACCTTACACCAAATTGTCACAATTTACCTTGAATATTGGGTTTTCTTAACTACATCTTGAATTTCCTGCAAAACGTGTGTGAGGAATAATTCCATGAATTTTACTAAGCATAACTTCATAACGAGAGATCACTCTTACAGAACTAACAATAATAAAGTGTGAGACTCTTTATTGTGTAGAGTGCGGAAGTCAGGGTTTGTGGAGAAAACGTTGTGCAAGGTTCTTCCACACACAAACGAAAAATTACCCAAGTATGAAGAGTAGTGTTGAGATAAGTGATTTGTGGAGTGTGGGTGGTTACTTCAAAAGATGGATCTTCGCACAAGTATTGAGAATTTTACTAAGTATGAAACACTTATAACTAGGTGGAAAGCAAGTGAAGCATGGACCTTTTATGGATTAATTGAATATGGAAGGGAAGAAAATGAGGCTCATTGTAAAGGATAAATAAAATAGTATGAGTAAGACATGAAAATGGATCAACATATCAAGTCCAAATGGGGGACAATGAACCCCTGCAAGATCATAGGAACCCACAAGGCCTTGAGTCCATTGGGCATGGAGTCGAAAAGGTATTTGTATGTATAGGAATTAGACTAAGTTAGTTTACAAGATAAATATGTACAATGATGTGATACATGGAGTGCTTACATGGTTGGAAGAAAGAAAATGTTTGAGATGTTAACATTGAGTTAACATTTTAAGAGTTGGTCATCCATTCCTTTTAAAATATATATGAATTAAATACATAGATCTTTTCAATTAAATATGGTCTAGTCCATAGTGCATCAAATTGTGTATGTAATGAAGGCTTTTCCTTGGCTTTATTCCATAGAAAAAGTGGTTGATCCTTGCAACAAACTTTAGTTGTTGCTCCTTAGTTGTAATGTTTTACCACCACTTATTTCCTTTTCTAAATATTCATTCTTATTTGTGTTCTTCTAATTGTATTAAATAATGAAATATAGTTGGCATTGGTATAGTCCCTTCTTCATCTTAAATTCCAATAGGAATACACAACACATTCAATTATAAATGTACTAGTAATCGAGCATCTTTCCCATATATTAAGGAAAATGGTGAATTTCTAATGTTATTTTTTGGTATTATTCCAATTTCCCATAAAGTGTTCAAGAGTTTATTATGCCAATTTCTTTGGTTTGCAACAACTATTTTCTCAATATTTTATACCAGATATTTATTACTTAATTTAGAAAGTTTATTTCCTTGAAAATAGTTATTTGAATATTATTCCATTAGAATACCAAACATCCCACAAAATGTTGTAAAATTTGTAGCTATATATATATATATATAACAATTATTACTGATAAATTTCTCTTAAAATCCAAATCATGATAATATATTCTCTTATAGGAATTGAATAAGACTCTTAGTGTAAGCATGCTTCAATGTTATTTCTTTAGGCCGCTCTGTAACGTAATTAGTAATTGTTATTATGTAAGAATGACCTATACTGGACTTAAGATTTATGGGACTAATAACAACTAAACCCCATTTTGTAAAAGGAATTGCAATTGTTATTGTCTTTAATGGCATAACAACCCTCTTCTCTTTGTCAAATTTTTTTGGCATTACAAAATCATGTACATATTGAAACAATGTAGGGCAGTAAAAACCTACCCAAATAATCTCATGGGATGTTACCATTGGAGAAAAATTTCCTCCACAAATACCTTCATCAATATCTTTCATGATTTGAATGGACTTAGAGTGGCTAAGACATCTTAGCGACATGCAATCAAAATTTCTTTAAAACAATATCACACTAGTACATAGTAATTTGATTTCATCTTCAATTATCATCTTTCTTTACTTGTCACACCATTTAGAAACTATGCTAACTTTAAATAAGATGACATATTTATACCATTCATATTAGTGCCAATTCATCTTGTGTCACAAGATATTTTTCATTGTATGTTTCGATGTAAGTGACTTCAATTCCACCAATAAGTTTATGTAATCCTTGGCCCTTTACAGCCTTTAATGATTTTCTATCTAGTCATATTCTTGTATTTTAGCCAATCTATTAGCCCAGCTACCTTCTCGAAGTTGTTAAGACAACAACATCTTAATAGGAGGATATGGTACATAGGCAATAACATGTGAATTCAAAATATAGCTTTTGAAATAAGTGATAGCTTTAACTAAATAAAATACTTGTTTTTCCATATGGGAATACACACAATTCATATTTCTATCAACATTTACTCATAAAGGGATCAAATGCTCTTATTTTAGGTTCCTCCCCTGAGTTAATACTGCAACAATAGTTGCTTTTGAAACTAAAGAGTAAAGGATAAAATCCTTTTCAAAATTAAAACTGATAAAAATTGCAAAGATAATTGATACCCCTATATTTTCAAAGGTTTTATGTGCTTTTCCAAACCATTCAAATGCTTGATTCTTTTTGAGCAATTTATTTATAGGCTTGACAATTGAAGCATAATTTGGAACAAATCTTTTAACAAAGTTGATTTTTTTGAAGAATGATTGAACATCTTTACAAGTTGTAGGAGGCTTCAACTCAGTTATGGCTTTGATTATTTCAGAATCAATATATATTTCATCCTTATTAATAATGTGCCCAATCAATTTTCCTTCTCAAATAAAACATAGACACTTCTTAGGATTTAAATATCCCTGTTAATCTACATATTTCAAAAGCTTCTTGTAAATGTGAGAAGTGCTTTTCTCTCAACTTTTAGTAGATCTTCAAATCATCATCAAAACTTGTTATAATTTTCCATAGAATATATTTGAAAGTATGATCTTTTTTATTTTTCAAGTATGCTCTAAGCTGATAATTACTTCTTATGATTTTTCTTAATTTAATCTTTACTTGCATTCTTTATTCATCATAAAGAAATTACACAAAGGATATCAATAGTAAAACAAAATCCCAGTAGGATCATGAAGATACAGTCTAACAAGAACACAAGAGTTTACCCTGGGAAAACTCACATGAGGGAAAAACCCAACAACGTTTTCCTTAGATAAATTTGTTATTTCAACAAGAGACAAACCTAGATCATCTAGTCAAACCTGTTCCACTCCCTCCTTGTCAAGTCATGAGTCTACCCACTGAACTTGATCTAATTAAGTCTATTAGGCAGAACTTCAACCTACTTTTACACCCACTAAACTCGGTCCTGCAACTCCAGTTCACATCAGAAACTTGGCCTTATGATGCTTCATAATTTTGGTATGTTACAGAGAGAACATTTTTTATTTTTTACCGAGATAAAAATTTCGGTCTACCATAGAGATAACAATTTTGTTTTGCTACAAAGATAACAGTTTTGGTTCGCCTCGACTTGGATTACCTCATAATCATCTTCTTCGCATGCCTTGGATTTAACATTTCTATCTTCCTAAGGCTCGTGTTTCTTTTTTCCTTAGGAGGTTTGAAGTACTTGCTTGATTAGGATGTCGACTGGAAAATATATATAGTGATCATGTTATCTGAATGGGTGCCTCTTTACTAGGGTCGACTTGACTAGGAGGAGGGCCAACTTGGCTTCTTGGAGCCAAAAATTCAACTATTAAAATTTCAAATTTTCTCTTTTTAAGAACCGACATGAAGAGCATGTAATTTATTTTTCTCTTTTGACAAGTTCATGAAGAACATGCCTAATTGATTACTTCAAATACATCAGTAGTTAAAATATTAAATATGAAGACCGACCATAGCTACAAAATTCAAAACTCCCTCTTAGCTAGGGAGGTATTCATAATGACTATCTAGATGTTCTCATGTTGACAAATTTATCTAAGAAAATGTTATCAACATCAACATCATCCAATTATCATAATCTATTCAATAACTGTGACACATGGTAAAGCATCAACATCATCATCCAATTACGATAATCTGGTAAAAAATTGTGACACATGGTAAGTCAGCAACATCGACAAGTTACCATAATTATGGTTTTTACCTCAAACATATGGTATATCCTCACCATAATATTGATTAGTACTCCTGACACATGGAACATCATTTAACATCAACTAGTCACCATAATGCATGTATATATGACGCATGATATATAGACTAGCCTTGGTTCACCATATTCAAGTCAATATCTTTGACACATGGTGAATCTCTGAAGGTCGCACTCTACCAAAGTAATTCGAGGCCTGATGCTAAAAGAGCCTAATTCTCTAGGACCATTCTTCCTAATTCAAGTCAACATACTTGACATAGTAAGGGTGGTTGTCCTCTGCCAGAACATTCTCCCTAATTCGGGTCAATATACATGACACAAGGAGAACGTTAGTCCATGATGTTATTAACAAACTGGACTATTTTTTCCTTATTTGGTCATATTTGACACAGGAGAAATGTGTGCCCTTAATATTGCAATGTCATCACTCTCTCTTGCTAAGAGGGACATGCTCAATCACTCCAAGCTCATCCTCAAAGTATATGCAGACTTCATCCTGGGACAGAGGATTTGTCAACAATCTGCTATATTATAGAATAATACTAAAGCCACTCTACTTCTTCATTAGAGGAAATTTAAACCTAAAAGTGGCATCCTAAGGAAAAATAATAAAATAAGAGTTATGAATTTTGGAGGGAAAAGAAGAAATAATAATAAGGAACTATTTTTTTGTTATATTTTTGGCTTATCTCCTTATATATTTACTCAAATTTCAAGTGTATACACTTGTTGGATACGGAATTAAATTCCACATCTAATGAATACGGATTATGCATACTTCTGAGAAGACCCACAGTGATAAAAATTGAAGATACATTAAAATAATGTGTTGAACACACTTTTTTAATGTATCTTCCTTTTTTATCAATGTAGGTCTTCTTAGAAGTATGCATAATGGGTACTCATTGGATGTGGAATTTAATTATGCATCCAACGAGTGTCTACACTTAAAATTTGAGTAAACCTGTAAGGAGTTAAGCCAAAAATACAATTAAAAAAAATAGTTTTCTTCTTTCCTCTCCAAAATATTTACATGTACCTATTTTTAAATTTAAAGAATTTTGATTGGTTTACATATTATGACACAAAAATTTCATGAGCACTTTTAGGCTGAAATTTCCTCTAAATGTATATACCATGTCTCAGTATTGGATCTAACGGTGCTTCGAACTGTCATCATGGTCGTCACCCGAAGTTGATCAAGATAGCCCTGCAAGTAGCCTCTGAAGCCATATCTATTCTTAACTTTCCAAACTATCTGCAATATATGCAGCCTTTGTGATACTAAGTTGACATATGTTTGTTTCCTGCTCATCTAAGAAATCATAACGGAGCCTAATCAACAGCTCAAATTTAAGCTCAAAAATCAAAATTCTCAGAATCGCTTGAAACCTAAACAACTGGATAGGTTTTATTGCCTTGAATGTGGCGCACTTCGTTTCATCAAAAACTGACTCTGTATGTGAAAGTTAGAGCATGTTGTTCGATTACACAAACAACTAAAATTTGTGCAGAATTGACAAAATGATGATTGGGCAGCCTAGTCAACAAAAAAAAGAATATTCCTGGAATATTCCTTCAATTTGTCCAATGACACTATGACAAGAGTCACTTCAGATTGGTTTCTAAGTTGGTGAGTTGTTGCAATGTTATTAGGTCTTTGAACGCACCAATGGGAAGAGGACACGTGGTACAGCAAGGGGCCACCACGTGCCCCCTCCCAAAGGCCGAATTAAACTATGTCATGGGAAAATGTCATATTATATGTTTGAACAAAATTTACATATGGTGGAAGGGTGGAGGTCAGTGTCGACCCCGCGACCTCCCCTACACAAGTGCACAACAATACCAACAGGGCACATGTTACAACTCAATAGATATGGGGCGGCACATATATTTAAAATTTTATATTAAACCCGACGGGCGGCGGAGGGGGCTAGCCACCTTACCACGTGACTTCACCATATAACCAGGTGGAACGCTCCAACTTAATCGTGACATTAATGCGCTAAACCACCACTTAATCACGCTTATCAGTGAATTAATACGAGCTTATCTTGGCGGTCAGTTTGGTGAAGTACGCCATTTTCAGCGGAACTTCTAATTTGTTAGAGTTAACTAGAGTTCTCTCCAAATTTAGTGGAATTTTCCTAGGAGAAACTGGAAGAAGTCATAACTTGGGAAATTTTCGACCAAACTGAGCACAGGAAGAGGCTAGATAACCAATTTCAAGCATTCTTGACTCATTGGTGCGGGTTTCAAAGGTAGAGGAGCACTTCTTGAAGTGGTTTTTTCCAGCTTGAAGATTATGCCCAGGGCCACCAGGAGAGGAGGCCATATCTACTTCACCTGAATACCAATTGAAGAGCCAGAAGAGGCTACTTAGGGGTTTTTGGATGTTGTGAATCCATTGGTAACCTTTGTTTACTGATTTGAGCACATCTTTAGGGTCAAATTTTAGGTTTGACAAGTAAGGTGTATGGATCAATCAGATGTTTGAAGCAGTTTTGGAAGTTGTTGGGCATGGAGGAGACCTTGTAGGGGTTTTCCCAATTCCAGAAAAAAATTTGCAGTAGTTGTGACCAGCATGGTTCAGCTCTAGTTTGACTTCTTTATTCATGAAGTTGTTTATTGTATTCTTTAGTGTGGAATTGAAGGGTGTTTGTGAGGGGTTTCTAGCTCTCACTAGTGAAATAATTTCATCTCTTTGAGGAGATATGTTGTGTTGATAATATTGTGAGTTATTTGCAGGAGAACATTACCTTGAAGGGGTAATAGCCACATGTTATTGGCAGAAAATTGATATGTACCTTTGACACCAAACACAAGAGAGGTCTAGTCATGTTGATGGGCCAGCAGATGTAGCCTAGGAGGTGTGAACTCCTTCATCATTGGCTTTTGTCTTATGGTTTGATGCATATATCTTTTCAAGTGTTTGATGCTTTCATGCTTAACAAATTGTTCATGGAATTACACTATTGAAAGACACTTAAAAGAAACCATTGAAGTAATCTGATGTTGGGCTCAAATCTATGCACATAGTCAGCAAGCATGTTTAAAATCTAAAAGAGGTACTTAGCATAGCATTCACTAATACTCCTCCATTTAGATCAAGTTGGTATCAGAGCTACAGGTTTATTGTTAGCTTGTGATTGCTTGTGCAAAGAGGGTTTGACTATTTGCAGGGTGGAAATGCTTACAAGGTTAAAGCTCCAGAGAGGAGAAGGAAAACTTGTTGGTGCAGATTTCCAAGTTGGAAGAAGGAGAAGGAGGCCAGAGTTGCCACAAGCTCCACCTCAAGTTTTATCTCCAGAGATTTCTGAGGCTTCAGTAAGCATGTCTCAATGAGGAGAGCATACAAGCCTGACAAAAGATGAAAGATACAAAAAGGATTTTTGGGACATGTCAGAGATGGTGAAGGTCATCTATGAAGAGAGGAACTCACAACTGCAAGGTGAAGGCTCTAGATCTTCAACAGGAGAAGGTTCTCCAACAAAGGAAGAAGGTCAAAAGAATGGTGATAAACCACCATCTTGTCCACAAACTTCATATTTTTCTACAAATTTGATGCAAAATGTTAATGTAGAAAGTCCTTCCAAGATGGAAGATGGACATGCTTTTTCCTTTTGTCCACATGATGTGGAGGATGAGATTCAATCAGCACCTCATGTTAAGGAGCTCAAAGAAGAGAACAAAAGAGTCCAAGAGGACACCTTCAGAATCAGAAAGGAGTATGAAACCATCTTTGTGCCCCAATCAAGAGATGAGACAAATGGTGAGCATGCATATGCTCCTTATTTACATGCATCTGCTAATGTAACATCTTTTTCAGCCTTTGAAAGACACAACAGAGGCATTGGGTCTAAGCTCTTAGAAAAGATGGGTTACAAGGAAGGCTTAGGTCTTGGTGTGAATCAACAATGCATCAAGAACCTAATAGAGGTAAAAGAGAGACCTAAGTATGAAGGCTTGGGTTATGTTGCACCATAAGAATGGTCTTCTGATGACAGCTATTGTGTATCATGTACCTGCTGCCACAAAATAGGAAATGAGAGTGCAAGGTGTTGGACTTTGCATCTAGAACTAGTACCTTCTTGGTTCTCCAAATACAAAATAGACTTGAAGGTATCGCCAGAGAGAGATGAAAAACTTGAAGAAGAAACATATTCAAGTTATTCTTGTCATGCAAGTTCATCATCTAGGAAGCATAAGCCAAAGGAAGTCAAGAAAATGTATACTCATCCTATTCATTTAAATGCTTCTCCTAAAGGAAAACACCCAGCTGATTTGAGTGACATGTTGAGGAGAATGTCTTCGTGCACTTTTTGCATTTCTTCTAACCATTGTGTATATGAGTGCGACAAAAGAAAAGCCATCATCAAGAAGATGTTTACGTCTCTTGAGATTGAGAACGAGAAGAGGAAAACTCAATCAAAGAAAAAGGCAAGTGAGCTAGGAATAGCTCAAAGGAACTTTTGCAATCACTGCAATATCAGTGGCCATTGGATCAAGAAGTGTTAGAAATTGTTTCCACAACTTCATCCTAGTAAGGGAAAGCAAGTCATGCAAGCACCAGAAAAGGAAGCGATAAAAGAAAAAGTGGCGCAAGATGCAACCACCTATGAAGAAACTTCAAAAGAAGGAAAAGTTCAAATAGAGGGTTCAGTTACCATGTTGGGTAATAATTGTTCGAACTAGTTGTCCAGTTGAAGATTGTAAGTCTTTTTTTGCACTAGTTTCATATCCCCATAATCGGTAATTTGTAAAAGTGATCATTCATGAATAAATCACTTACAAGCAACAGTGTTTTCTTTAGCATGTTTATGCTAGTTTGGCTTAGTTGTTAGTCAATGGAAATGGAAAATTTGAGTGTCAAGTTCTCCATGTTGTAAAATGCATTTCTCTTTGATTATGTCGGAAAGAATTTTGAAAATTGTTGTATGAGTAGTGGCAACATATTTTGTATGTACAAATGTGTTCAACACTCAATTTCTACAAGTATTCACCATGTGCAGCTTGTATTGGTTTATGTCAAAGTCCTTTGGATTTTATCCTCGGTAACGATTTTTGCAGATAAACGTCGTTTAATTCTTCTTGGGAAGGATGTTGTTATGCATGGTCATAGTGACATGCACAAGTCGAGAAGAACAATCAACTTGAAACCTTTGGTCAAGTTATAGTTCAAGTTCAACATGAAAACGAGTCGTCAGTGCACTTCAAACTTCGATTGGGTCGAGTTTAGAAGAATGAAGGAACTGTACCTTCAATTGCTAAACAGATGAAAATGGACTTTTGGAGACCAAAAGTCTTTTAGTGGGGAGATATGATCAGGAGCTCAAATTTAAGCTCAAAAATAAAAGTTCCCATAATCGCTTGAAACCTGAACGACCGAATAGGTTTCGTCACCCTAAATTAGTGCAATTCATTTCATCAAAAACCGACTCCTTATGTGAAAGTTAGAGCATGTTTTTTAGTTTCAAAAACAACTAAAATTTGTGTAGAATTGACAAAATGATGATTGGGCAGCCTAGTCAACAAAAAAAGAATATTCTCGAAACATTCCTTTAATTTTTTCAATGACACTATGACAAGTGTCACTTCAGGATTGGTTTCTAAGTTGGTGAGTTGTTGCAATGTTATTGGGTCTTTGAATGCACCAATGGGAAGAGGACACATGGTGCAGCCAGGGGCTGCCACGTGCCCCCTCCCAAAGGCCGAATTAAACTATGTCATGGGAAAATGTCATATTATATGTTTGAACAAAATTTACATATAGCGGAAGGGCGGAGGTCAGAGTTGTTGAACCCTTAGTTAAACTGAGAGGGGGGGATGAATCAGTTTAACACATTCATGAACTTTTTAAAACTTTTCATTAAGCTTATTTACAACTTAATTTCATGATCAACTTTATATGTGAACAGTCTTAATATGTGAGCAGCAAGTATTTAGATAATGTGACAGCAGACTTTATGAGGGTAGCAAGTATTAAGCAGATTGAATAAACCATATCAACACATAAACATCACACACAGAGACAACAGATATAAGTGGAAACCCATAAAGGGAGAAAACCACATCTTATTATTGTTGTGATGCAAAGGCAAGCTCCAACTCCCTCTCACCACTGATTTTTTGTAGGCACCAACCTACAGGAGGCTCCAACCTCAATTCTGCAAGCTACAACTTGCAAGGAAGCTCCAACTCCCATCAATTTTCTGCAGGCACCAACCTACAGGAGGCTCCTACCTCAGTCAGCTACAACTGACATCTATCAAGATACAACTTGATAGGGAAGCTCCAACTTCCTCACTCTTTCAAAAGAAAAAGCACTTGTTGATTTACCTTGGATATCAACTCTGTTATGTACCTTCTTCACTGTTGTTCTCTAGCTTTCTCATCTGTCTTATATCATCTCTGACTTTTCACAGCATCTCTTTCTGCTCCTCCTTCGTATCTTCTCTGCCTCAATTCTTCATTCTCTAACTCATTTATGCCTTTCAATGTGATATCATTTATAGAGTTCTCCTTATGACTGTTTGTATTCCACCAGGAATTCAAAGTGAATAGGCTTGACTCTTTGACTTCTGCCTTCTCATACCTTCGTCCAGCTCATTTAGAAAAAATAGTACACTACGTATACATTTCAACATTACAGTGGGATGATTCTTTGCCTCTAGAGACTTGTCGATGCATCATAAACAATATAAAATCAATTTAATACATTTAGATTCTCAGTTATAATAGAACAAATTCACTTAGCCTTTTTTTCGGCCCTTGGCTTGCTGTGCTTTTGCCTTTTCTGCTGTTGTCTATGTCTTTACCGTTTCTGCATGCTCTCCTGTTCACTACAGTTGTGTAACTGTTGCATATATAACAGTCGCGTTCTATAACTCAAATAACTCTCGGCGATATAATAATAATAGACCCTTTTGAACATAGAAAAATACCCTTTCAAGCCCACTAGCCGAACTTTTCTTATTCTCCGATGCGATGGGCCTCCTCCGAAGGTTTCTGATTGCGATTACTCCTCTTGCGATGGTTCCGATGCGATTGATCGCAATCGCAAACTTCATTAACATGTTCTATTGTTCTGCCTTTACTCTGATGCGATTGATGCCTTTGCGATAGTTCCGATGCGATTAATCGCAATCGCAACTTTCAATGGTATGTGCCACTGCTCTGTTTTACTCCGATGCGATGGTTCACTGTTCACAAATACAAATAATATATATATATATATTGTTTCATATATATATATACTTGCCGCTTTACTACCTTTTACTCTTCAGCTTTGGTTAAAAACTCGGAATAACATATATTAACCTTTTCTTTTGTATGGAGCCCACATTACAGCTATACTCCGCCTCATTTATTTTCCAATCGCAATCGCAACATTCAGAGTACTCTTGTGCCTTCAGTCATTTGATTTTCGTCGATGCGATTAGCAAAGGTCCCACCAGGCAATGTTTCGGCATTTCAATGTTCTGTGTTACAATTTCTTTTACCCGTCAAAGGGTTTTAACAAAGGAAAATCTTAAATTTATGTGTTTGAATCTCCGCCAATGCGATGGGTCACTGTAGACCCCACTCCAACTTCCTTTAGATCCAACGGTTGCTATCTTCAGTGAGCCAACAACTGCGATTGAATCGCACCATCGCAATCGCAATGTTCAACAACTTGTTCACTTGCACTTTTGTTGCGTCGATGCGATTAGACTTCTCCGATGCAATAGATCCGATGGCTGCTTTTAGTTAGGAACAGACGGTTGCGATTAAATCGCTCGATCGCAATCGCAGCTTTCAATTTGTCATTCCGTTGTTCATTCATTCCGTCGATGCGATTAGATCTCCACCGTTGATATTCTATTTCCGATACGATCTCCACCGTCGATCTTCAATACTTTAGTTAAACCATCGCACTCATGCATATAGCAGCAGTGACTTTTGGGCCCACAACTTCATTCAACTCATATCAAACATAACATATATATATATATGTATACCACCATATATATGTATTCCCCAATCAAATGTTGTAAACATTAATAACCCATGGCTTATATTAAAACCCATGTCAATGCATATGTTTCGCGCCTATCCTTGTGCTCCAGTTTTAATTTAACTCGCCTTGGTTATATTAATATAATGCAATGTCTAAGGCTTGGCTTACCTCTCGTTAATCCGCAACATAGTCGAGATCCACAACTTATATATATATACATATCGACCATTCAACATTTTCTCCAATGGTTAATAACTAACCATTAACGCGATAATTCAATTGGGCCCACCGCAACTTATATCCACATATACAGTTTTTATACGTGCACCCTTTGTGATATTTCATATCCACAATACTATATTGACATATATTACCTCCTCCGTCAGACATTATAACAAAACCCTTTGGAATTACCCAAGTGATAACATATATAATCGTTTTCGGGCCCACAGCAACTTATGCCATACCTCTGTGCACTTTTAGTCATGATCCAACGATGGATATGTTCTCGCGCTCCAACTAAACATTGGACCCCCATCCGACGGATGGCGCACAATATCGCGCAATTTGGATGCTCGTGGGTTAATCCTCCAAATTTATGCAATATAAATGGACACGCGTCAAACAGAGACTTATATCGCGTTCAAAAAGGTGAAATCTGCTTACCACTCAAGGGCAGCGCGACACTGATTGTTTCTTCCACCAAAACCGCCTTCACTATTCCTCATGGTTCCGTTCTTGACTCAAAGTTCCGATTCTTATAATTTCGCTTCAATGTTTATTTGTCCTCCATTCTTCGTTTAAATACACAGTTTGTGCATTAACCCTGGTTTATAACTGGATTATATATTTATCAAATTCTTTCGACCACATATATATATATATATATATATAACCCCACTGTTCTTTTGCTTTTCGGTTCTGCCCTCTCTGCATGGTTCCACATCTTCAGTTTTCATTTCAAATTTGATTTATTAACGGCTTCATGCCTTTATTCAAGGTTCCTTCCTTTGATTTAACCTCGGATACCTTTGCTTCAAAATCTTGTTCTGCAATGATCCGTTGTGTTCAATACCTATGCATGACAGTGCAGGACCGTTTCTTTGTTTCTTTGTATTCTCTATGTTCTCTATATTTTTTGTAGCCTATAATATCTGACCCTTTTCATAGTTGCTCAACCCTCTGTAGCTCTTTAGATCTTTCTAGCTCTATGCAGGTCTCTGCTGCCTCTCTGCTACCTCTCTACATCTTTGCTGCCTCTTTTGCTATCTCTCTTCTTCTCGGCTGTCTCCTTTGCCATCAATGACAATACTTCCAACAAGAGTCGGCCCCACGACCTCCCCCACACAATCGCACAACAATACCAACAAGCAAGGCGTTACAACTTAATATATATGGGGCGGCACATATATTTAAAGTGACGGGTGGAGGAGGGGGCTAGCTCCCTCACCACGTGACTTCACCATATAACTAGGCGAAGCGCTCCAACTTAACCATGCCATTAGCGCGCTAAACCGCCACTTAACTACCACTTAATCACGCTTATCAGTGAATTGATACGAGCTTATCTTGGCGGTCAGTTTGGCGGAGTCTGCCATTTTCGGCGGAACTTCCAATTTGTCAGAGTTGACTGGAGTTCTCTCCAAATTTAGCGGAGTTTTCCTAGGAGACACTGGAAGAAGTCATAACTTGGGCATTTTTCGACCAAATTGAGCACAGGAAGAGGCTAGATAGCCAATTTCAAGCATTCTCGGCTCATTGGTGCAAGTTTCAGAGGTAGAGGAGCACTTCTAGAAGTGATTTTTCCAACTTGAAGATTAAAGATGCCCATGGCTGCCAGGAGAGGAGGCCATATCTACTTCACTTGAAGACCAATTGAAGAGCCATGAGAGGCTAATTAGGGGTTTTTGGATGTTCTGAATCCATTGGAAACCTTTGTTTACTTATTTGAGCACATCTTCAGGGTCATATTGGAGGTTAAAGTGTATGGATCAATTAGATGCTTGAAGCAGTTTTGGAAGTTGTTGAGCATGGAGGAGACCTTGTAGGGGTTTTCTCAATTCTAGAAAACTTTTTGCAGCAACTGTGACCAACATGGTTCAGCACTGGTTTGACTTCTTTATTCATGAAGTTTTTTATTGTATTCTTTAGTGTGGAATTGAAGGGTGTTTGTGAGGGGTTTCTAGCTCTCACCGGTGAAATAATGTCATCTATGTAGGAGATATGTTGTGTTGTTGATATTGTGAGAGTTCTTTGCAGAAAACAATACCTTGAAGGGGTAATAGCAACATGTTATTGGCAACAAACTGATACGTACTTTTGACACCGAATACAAGAGAGGTCTATTCATGTTGACGAGCCAGGAGATGTAGCCCAAGAGGGGTGAACTCCTTCATCACTGGCTTTTGTCTTGTGGTTTGATGCATATTTCTTTTCAAGTGTTTGATGTTTTCATGCTTTACAAATTGTTCATGGAATTACATTGTTGAAGACACTTAAAAGAAACCATTGAAGTAATTTTTTGTTCAGCTCAAATCTATGCACATAGTCAACAAGCATCTTTAAAATCTCAAAGAGGTACTTAGCATAGCATTCACTAATACTCCTCCATTTAGATCATATCCCAAACTAAAGAAATATCTTGATGAAATTTTTATGTCTTGAACACTCTTTGTGCAATATGATCTTCAGTTGTACTTCATTGTTTAAGGCATATCTCAAACCATAATTGATTGTGCCATAACCAATTGTATCATGTTGGTACTTCAACACATGTTCAACAACATGCCTTGGTTCAACCATAAACAGATATTCTTCCTTCATTGAATCCATCACCATAACTAATTTCTTGTCACCCTTATTGGGTGATCCCTCTTACACTGAGACATATCCTATCGTGGTAATTTCGGCTGTTGCCTTAGCCTGATAGACCATCATCTTGAACTCAAAGGTAAAATCCCAAGGGTTCCTAACAGTTGCCTTTGTAAGTAAATTTTTCTGCCACAGTTCCTCCCTATGACACATGATTCTTTCTGCTTTTGTCAGAGAGAAATCATATAATAATAAGATCAAACAAGACTCATAATATATTCATTAATCCAATAACATCAAGCCCGACATGTCTAATTATGATCATACAAATCCTTCTTCAATCATGAGACTTCTTCTCATGTACCTCAAAGCCTTGAGGTAGCTCTACGCACACTTCTTCCTCTTCAATTATTTCATTGAGAAAAACTATCTTTGAATCGACCTAATGCAATTTCAAATCAATGGTAATAGTTCTAACAAAAGTGTACCTCACAGTTGGAGAAAACATCTTCTCATGATCCTCTCCCTCTTTTTGGGAGAACCTTATATTCTCAACTCTCACTTTGTACTTGTTTATATTGTCAACTACTTCATGCTAGACCATTGAATTCTCTTTCACATAATCAAGGTATACTTCAAACTTGCTAATATGTTTGCTCCCTATGAGCTCGAATCTCATATAATACAATAGCTCTCGACACAAATCATGATTCTCGGAAATTCCTCTTGCTTTGCTTCATTGTTCCACTTCTTCCATCTACTTGCCAAAGCCTTGGTAGCTTTTACTATGTACTCGCAATCCTCACTAAAAGGCCATGGAAGAACAATTACAACAAAGAAAAGGATACAAAGACAAGAGAATAACGAACAACAACAATAGTAATAATAAAAGAAGAGAGATATAAAATATTTATCTTTTGACGATTACAGGGAATGTCAACTACCTCTTGATCTTAGCTTCCTTACATCCATCTTGTGACTTTATCATCCTTGTCCTCATCATCAACATGATAACATTCCTTCCTTACATAGGCTAGGGTTTCTTCTTTTAGCGGAAATGTTAATTTAGTTCTATGGTTTTGTCCATAAACCCTAAAAAATAAGCTTCCACTTATCGCAATGCCACTAACACATTGATATTTGGCATTATGGAGGAACCATTAACATCATTCAAACTAGTTTCTTTTCGACTAAGAAACTACAAGTGAGGGTATCAATTTAATGCAATTTTTCAAGGATTCACACCAAGCCCCGACTATTATTATGTGTGCAAGCCAACATCCATAAAAATAGGAACAAGCACAAACATATCCCTTTGATAGACTTGAACTTGGGTGGCGGATATATTAGAAATCGATTTTCATGCACATGGTAAACCACAGTTAATGAAAACCACCTTATCAAAAATCACTACTTTATATCTTTTCATCAGCCCTTATTACACATCATGTAAATTATTATGACATGAAGAAAAAATCAAATTTTTTCTAGTGCTAAGAAGACAACCACAATTTTTTGCTACTGATAATTACTCCTAACGATATTTTTCCACTTTCGAGATTATCATTGAGCAATTACATTTCAGAAAACTCAACTTTAAATGCAATATAACAATAGAACAGTAAACACCAGAAAATTTTCACCTGCGAAACCCAACCTTGGGAGAAAACCCAACAATATTTTCTAGGAGAAATTATTGTTCAATTCAACAAATGGTACAATCTGATTTTTAAGTCAAACTTGATCCATATTTTTATCCTTGACAACAACTAGGTTTGTCTAGGTTGGTCTTAGGTAAGTTAGGTTAGGTCATTAGGGTGAAATAAGGTCATCAAGTTCATTAATTTTAAAAAAATATACATATGTGGGGGTCTTAAAGGTCATCATTAAGGTGATAGGTGTCAATGTCAAATAAAAATCCCAAAAATATCTTGTGCATAAGTGAAATTGGCCATTTCATGTAAATTTGGCACTTATACACAAGGTCGTAGCAAAATCAGTGTAAAACAATGAAAATTCACTACGAACTTGCCTAAAAGCTCGGTTTTTACAACGAGCTAAAGTTTAGGTATTTTTGAAGCATTTAATATATTTCAAAGAGCAGATGAGTCATCAAAAGAGTTGAGGAGTATCATTGAGACACCTATTGATGAAGATCACTCAGCAAAAGGATGAAATGGCTACCAGCACACCATTTTTGCCGCCTCACCAATACACAACTCATCTTCAAATTCAGAATATCAAGACCTCAAATCTAGCATGACAGTTTGCCACCTGATCATGGTTGTTTCCACCTAAACAAAGTTGTTTGGTTTGATAGAGATGGTACAAGTTGAATTGAAGAAAAAAGGTTTAAAATTGTGATGGAAGATGACCTCGTTGCCCCTTGAAAGATGGTAAGACACACCTTTTTTGGCCATTTTTTGTCTTAGGAGACCATGTTAAGTTAGTTACATAGCTACAAGAAAGTTTTTGGAGCTAAAGAGAAAAAAATTGCAAAATCTGGTTAAGTTAGGCAAGTTCGTAGCGAGCTCCAGGCTTGAAGCTAAGTTTTAGCTACGAACTCGCTGTAGAATGTTTTGAGGTAAAAATTCCAAAAACGTATCATGACAGGGGTGAATGAAAGCATTCGTTTACCTTATTTTACCTAAGGAAGACCCTCCAACAGTGAAAAAGGTAAAAGGTTATGCAAAACTTTGATTTTGGAATGAGCTACGGAATGAGCGCTACAAAATTTCTTGTACATGATTGTTTTAGCAGTCAACTTCAAACTCAATTTTCGCCCAAATGAATAAGGATTTTGGAAATATGAAGGAGGTTTTTCTTCAGCACAATCCCATCTACAAAAACCTCTCTCATTTTTTGCAAAGCCATCAGGGTTTGGAAATTATGCACTCATCTTTGAGGTCTATTTTTTAGAATTTTCACTAACCATATTTGTGTAAAAATTCTAAAATTTGACTTGGAAGAGGTCCAACTCAGCATCCACATGGCATGATGACACATCAACAGTCCAGTACACTCAGCAAATTAGTTGGTTTCATTTGATAAGGTTTATTAAAGGAATATGTTGAGTTATTTAATGAAAGAAGAGTCATTTTCGTATTCAAACTCTGCCAAACAGAAAATATCCCTAGGAAGTCACCAAGTGATGTAATCCTATTTGAAAAAGGTCTCTTAACTAGTAATTCAAAGCTAGCAAGGTGGAAAACCATTTTTATGAGTCCTCGCTCTATAAATGAGAGGATTTGAGAATTAGAAAGGGGTTGATGGATGTAATGATCAAAGCTACTATTATAATTTTTTTTTCTACTCAGTTAATAGACAATTGCAGAAGTCTTTGTTCAGACCTGAGATTCTAATTGAGTTCTTATGTGTTTGTGTCCTTTATCTTATGAATGTTATTACAGCTTGCTCATATATAACTACTTGGAATTCATAAATTATTATGCTCCAACTTCCTTTAGGTATCTTGTTTGATGTCAGAGTTATTTTTGTAAGAGCTCATGTGCCTCAGCTTCCATGAACGAGACTTTTATGTAATTGAGTTTCCATATTGACTCCATGCCCAATGGTAGCCCTCACTCATCTTCATTTTAAACTTTGTTTATTGAATATCATATCTTTTCTTGAGAGATCCCTCTCTGTTTGGAAGGGCTAACTTCCAACCCTAAGTGGTTTGAAATAGTTACACTGAATTCACTGTTGAGCAGCCCAATTAGTCCCAATTTGGTGATAACATTTTGGTGCGCCTGCTGAGAATTTGAAATTCATATCATCCTGGGTGATTCTTTTCAAAGGAACTGAGCTCTTGAAGGTAGCAGGAAATCAGACAATTCGAAGGTTGTACTTCTACCTTGGCGACTCCATTCCTAAAGAATTCATAAATTCATAGCTTCATGGTAAGACTACTGGGAAATGAAAGACTTAGATGCAACTACAATTTCTTCAAGGTATGCATGTGTGGACTTTTCAAAAATTTATGGATTTCCAAATTGTTTGCCCGGGGATGCATATATCTTTAAAGTATTGGCCCTAAATTTGATGCAGAAGATTTAAGCTTGACTTTAGAGCATGTATCAAAGTTTCGTGACTTTAATGAGCTCCTTAGAGTCAAACAAGAAGATGTATTCATTAGGATTTTATATGATTCATTTCAAGGAAAGTGTAAAAGTTGGGTGGAAAGGTTGCTTGTTAGATCTATTAAATAATTTTCAGTTTTTTGGCTTTTTTTCTTGGAAACATGGATGTAGAAGATAGAGTTTGTGGCAAACTCTCTTTCCATTCAGGAGTTCACTGGATGGTGCTCTGATGTAGAAGTTGGTGAGAACTTTTCTTCATCGTTATCTTTTCATTTAAATTCATGTAAAGGAAATCCTGAAAATAAGATCATATTTTTAGATGAATTGGCTCGTGAGCTTGAAAAAGATATTAAAGATGTTGAAGCTCAAATTCAATCTCATCATTTTCAAGATCATCTGAAGCCTGTTAAAAAAAAATTCCAGCCAAAACAAGTAGATGAGCTATTGTCTTTTGACATCAAGATAGAAAAATGTTTTGTTTTAAAAAATAGATATGATGACATACAACTGAAAGTATATGACATGGAAAATAAGTGTGAAGTGTTCATCTATGAGGATTGCTTTGTTCAAGATTTTGGAAATATTCATAAAAAAAATCATATTGTTAGTCAAGGTTGTCATTGATGTCAATATGGCATTATTGGGATGGAAAATACTCTTGTGATGTCATAACCTCATGTATATTATGATGAGGCCCTTACCCATAATGACAAACCGCTCTTGTTTGATAAGGATGCCATTAATGAAGATGTCAAGCTATTAACGAGGCCATTATGATGTCAAGCCACTAAGAAGAAGTCTTGTCCTAGATGACAATTGATCATAATGATGTCCTTGAACTAACCATAAAGACATCACAACATCATGTATCCTTCCTCTTGATAAAGAAGCCCTAGAAATCATGATGATGTCCTTACTCTTGATGAAGGACGTTCTTATTGATGCTCACAGTGACTCTTGATGAAGAAGCTCTAATTGTGATGATCTAGCCCTTGCTCTAACAATGTAGTGTCCCTTATTAGTGAGATAGCTTTGATGACACTTAGAGATGGTGATTTTGATATAATATTATGTATGAAAGACTTATGTACATGCTTATATGCTATGACCTGGTTTGGGTCACTTGGTTGTTGTGTGCTTATGATAATATCTATGGTTGCATGCACAAGGATTGATTTTGGTTAAGAGAATATTAGCGATGTTTTCTCATTTGGTACCCTATTTTGGACATTGGTGTACAATGTGAATGGTGATTTAGAATTGAGACACAGATCCATGGACAATCATAGTTATGTGGAACATATGGTTAATTATGATTTATGGATGATACATGATTGTATGATTATATGTGCATAATCTCGTACTAAGCATGATGTCGCAGGGGACTTGGTCATTGCCAACAGGGATGCTCAAGTTATGAATGACTGCAGAAGTCATTTCTCCAAAACCAAAATGACTATGGAAGTCATGCACAATATTTGGTAAAATTTGAATAAGTTAATTATGAAATTCATTTGATTTATTTGATCAATGAGATTGTGATGTGTGCAGGTCTTGGAAGAAGACCTTACCAACAAACCATCAGATGGGTAAAAGCTCACAATCATTACCTTAAGGTGAAACGCGGAGTTTCAAAGCAGAATAGATGAGAAGCCATGGAAATTAGGGCGCGGAGTCCTAAATCCATGAAATATAAAGACGTGGAGTCTTGGATATATGATAAAAGGATTAGGACGCGGAGTCCTAAGTCCATGAAATATAAAGACGCGGAGTCTTGAATCTATAATGAAATGTTTGGGGCGCGGAGTCCTGAATATTTAAAAAGATCAAGGTGTGGAATCTTGGATCTTTAGAGTAGATCAGGGCGCGGAGTCCTCAATCTACTAAGGCATGAAGATGCATACAATAGGGGTGCGGAATCCCTATTATCCGGAAGAAAAATACCACTCATGGGCAACTCGTAGGTGAATTTCCTTAATAATCTAATTCCTAACAATTTTGGAGTGACTTTCTAAAAATAGAAAGTCATGTCTACCATTTCAAGTATGACTTTCCAAAAATAGTAAATCACCTCCAATAAATGGGTAAACAAGTATACTTCAAGGAAAATCACTTAAATTATGATTAATCAATTATAATAGTTCAATCTCGACTTAATCCTCAATATTATTAATATTATTATTATCTGTTATGAGACTATGATATTATTATTAAAAGGAAATTATATCTCCTCAATCACTTCACACCTCTCTCCTTCATGACTCTCATGGCTCTATGTAACTCTCTCTATTTTAAATATTACATTACACTCTCTTTTATGCACTCATCAAGGAATGGCATATTCCTTTTACACTCATTAAATATATGTCATAAAATATTCTTACACTCATTAAATATGTGTCATAAAATATTCCTCTTACACTCACTTTAATGCATATGTTACACTCTCCTTAAATAAGGCATGCATACCTCTCCTTAATGGCATAAGTTACACTCCTCTAAAAGGAATACAATGCATGCATATTAATCCTCTTTTATGACAAGAATTTGTTGCTCATCCTATATATGAGTCTCATGTATTCTCATTTGGGGGGGGGGGGGAAGGTAATGCCAAGAGTGGAAGAGACTTGAGGAATATTGTGAGAGGGAAAGATATGGAGAGTATCCAATTACTTCCAAAACAAAAATATGAATTTCTTACTAATCTACTAAGTATCTATTGAGGTTGAACATGAGTGGTATTTAGAGGAAGTGAAAACTATCTTCCTTAGTTTTCCTTGCATCTCTCTCTCTATTGTTGTATTTTGGTACTGTTTGTGAGCTTTTACAGCTCGGGGGTTCCAGGGGGAGGAGTTCTCCCTGGATATGGTTGGGTGGAAAACCGGATGGTTCAAATGAGTTGGTTAAGGGATTGAAGGTGGATCATATTCTCAACGATTGGAGATGAATATCTCTTCAGGTATAATTTCCATTGTCCTAAAATTGTAGTATAGCTTTGGCATAAAATAAAAAGTAGACATTTAAATTGTTGTAAGCATCTAATTTTGGTTTAGGCTTATGTTATCTACAATATTATTGATTAGTTAAAAATGAAGACTAGATTAATCTATATGTATGGATTTTTAGATGTCAATATTGGAGTTATTATTGGTGTAGTTTATGGTACTAATCTTGGTATTGTAGCATTTGAAAAAGGAAAGCCAAATATTGTTGAAGGTAATTGCAATAAATTTATTCCAAAGGACTTGGGTAAGTATTTCATGATTTATGGTTTTGTTTCAAATAATTAATAGATGCGTGTTTTATAAATGGTTTTAGGATAGTTTGCAAAGTGTTTGACAAAATCTGTGAATGAATAATGTTATCAATTTATTTATACATGAATAAGTGCTAACTTGCAGCTTACATCAGAAGTAAGAAAATGGACATGTATCCAAAATATACTTGGAGGAATTACAGAAACAACCCTTAAAAGAAAATGCAAAAACAATGGCAACTAAAATATAGTTTGGAAGATCAAATGCTTGAGGTAAGTTGGAGATAAATTTCAGTTATGGCTTATGTTTCATATTCTTATTAATAATTCAATGTTTTGTTATTCAAGTTGTTGTAATAGTACCATCAGAATTTTGATAGAAAGCCTTAATGGCTGTAGCATTCAGGGCTGCCATGTGTTTGTCAAATTGTAACAATTGGTTCAAAAAGCTTGTCAAATCATATGAATTAGTTTGTGGATGGTAAAATGTTTTAAGGACTCATATGGTGGATTTAGAAATGTGTGATTTCAATGAGCATATCTTAGTAGCATAACTTTGGGTTGTTTTTCCTCATGTAGAGGTGTAGTTGTAAGTTTTCGTTCCATATGTTTGACAAAAGTCATAAATGAAACAGTTAGGCTATAAATTTGTTGTTTTCAAGAATCGCATTTCTGGGCGTTTTGAATTCGATTCAGCCCAACATCAGGGGGTATCCGTGCCTAATGGTCATGTAACCCCCGATTTCATTCCAAAAAAATACTTTTCAGAACCCCGATCATAAATCTGGGTGATTTGGCAGATTGCTGCTATGAGTTATGTGTGCCTGTTGTTGAGTCTTTGCTGAAAAACTAAGATTATTTAGTCCCTGTTTTAAGATGGAAACAGTTACAGTTTAAATTCTGAATTTTATGAGATAAATATGTTGAAGAATAATCTTAAATTCATTGTTGCTAAGTATTTGACAAAACGCCTCAATGACTTTTAATTGCGTGCTTGCAAAGTGTTTGTCATAAGGGCTAAATGAGTGTAGAGTGCATGTATGCAAAGTGTTTGTCAAAAATCTTGAATGGCTGTAGCTTTTGTGCACATAAATTGTTAGTGTAAAATTCTTAGTTACTCTTGTGTTTTTATGTTACTATAAATTTTAAATAAACTATTTAATGGGTGTAGCTTCCTATGTCTGCAAGTTTTTGGTATGAATGTGAAAATGAATTTAATAATTTGCTGAAGTGTGACTAAGACAGTTTTTTCTTGTATTATCTAAAGCTTTCAAAATAAAAAGGGCCTTTTGTTGGAAACAATTTTATAGTGACTAATTCTTTAGGATTTTGTGCAAATGAGTATTAGTGATTATGTGACATCTACTTCTCTATCTTACTGATGGTGGGTAAGGTGGGACCTTACATATGGTATCAGAGCGGGTTACAATGCTAGGGCCTAGTGGGCCAACATGCTTACTTGTAGGTTGATGATGTATGAATGTTGATTTTGCATGCATGTTGAGTTGTTGTATATATTGACTTGGAAGCATATTGGTTGCATAGAGGATATTATTATCATTATGTCATTTAGAAACTCATGAAATATATATATATTTATGATATTCCTTTATATTTTTGTTAAGACATATTATCAACAATATGTTAAAATGCTTAAAGACATGCTGGGAAAGGATGTGCTTGAGAAAGTTTGGGTTAAACCCAAGTATGTGAATGAATTGATTTTCAATCAATGAGTGAGATAAGTGGAGTGCATGCATGGTTTCATATATTTTTAATGCATCATTTTCAATGTGATATGGGCTTAGTAGCCATCTTTACTAGCTGAAATCATATCTACCAAGAAGAATATTGGCTTAATTTGGACTATAGTATGATGACCTTGGTGTGTATGCTTTGGGAATGAGTAACAAGTGTAAGGTTGAGATTCCATTAACTTGATGATTGAGTTCATCATGATAATCTTGAATATTTTTGTACCTACACTAAAAGAAACTTAACTAAAATCTACCTTGAAGGATGTCACTTTTAACTGTGAATGTAGATTCAAGAGTAATGTATGTGTATTAATTAGATGTGTTAAAATATGATTTTGGAATACATTCTTAATGAGTAAGAATGAAATTTCTCTGATTTCTTTGACATGATTTTGTGTATTTTGGGTTGACATTAGGCATCAAATAGCTTTAAATTACTCAATTACTAGGTTGAGGTATGACCTTCATAATAAACAAGAGGCTTAAATGATTGGTGCATGAAGGGCTGTGGAAGCCATTTTAAGGAACACTTGAAGGTTATATTTTCATTAAGCTAATGTATGGGTGTGGAATCCATACTAACATATATCTATGAGAAAATGTATGGGTGTGGAATCCATACTAGCATATATCTATGATCTAATGTATGGGTGCGGAATCCATACTAGTATATATCTATGAGAAAATGTATTGATGTGGAATCCAACTAGTATATATTGAGATAAGTAATGAGGTAAGGTATGGGTGTGGAATCCATACTAAAATATATCTATGAGCTAAGTAATTCTTCTCGTTAGAATATTTTGATGGAATCTGATATTCATGATTAAGGAGTGATTATGTGTAATTAGAGTTAAATGGATAGAGATTTGTAACACAAATGTGCTTGAGCTTTAAATCCATTATTTTATTTTTATTACAAATGAAGATACTAAGATTGATATACTGAACACCATTAGGTGGTTTAGAATGTTTGGAAGAATTGATTTTGATATATGGAAGTGTGAACTAGATATATTGAATCCTTTTGTATGTATTGAATTTAGGTAGAATTAAAATGACTTTCAAATTCTTGAAATGTAGAAAAAGTTTATTGTGATAAGTTGATGAAATAACTTTTCTATTGGCTTAAGACAAACTAGGTCTAGGAAAGCCATAATAGTCTCTTTAATGATTTTATCAGTTGAATATTGGTTGCATTCTATTTAACCAAATTAATTAGATAAATTATGAGGATTGAACGCATGTATTGCTCTAAGCTATTGCTAGTTCAACGATCGTGTCAAAATTCAAATTGTTTATAAATTGTGAAGAAAATAGCATGTTTAGAAGGTAAATATTTTATGTGGTGAGAACTTGTTTGATTTGAAATTAAAGAAAAAAAAATGTGATTAATGAAAAGCTTAGTTGAGTTCTTGTTTTATAAGAATATTTGCTTGTGATATTTTTTTAGGAAGAAATTGAAGGAGAGTGATATCACATTTTGATGAATTGGAATTCTTGCATGATTTAGACGCCTAAGATGAGTGTATTGTATGTGGAATGGAAGAGATCGTTGGATTTAAAAAAAAATTGTTGGGATGTATAGTTGTTTGAGTATTTATTAGTCCTACAAAATGTTGTAATAATTTGAGAGGGTGGTAATTATCCTTAAAAAAAAAAAAAAAGGGTCTAACTTTAGGCTATAAATTCCCTTGTGATAGTCTAAATCTTATGTAAATTTAACAAGATTCATCACATTTTGAGAAATGTACGGTTTTCATAGTTTGTTGTTGTGTATGTATTAATAGTAAGGAATAATTACTAAATATAAATGATGAATGATTTCATAGTTGGAAAACAAATTGACATAAAGTTATCAAGGTTACCATATTTTCATAATTCTAAGAGTTGTTCTTGATTACAAGCCACTTTCAAAAATATATCATTAATTTACTTTTAGAATGAAGATCTTCTAACTAAGTCATTTCATAATTGATTCTCAAGTTAGAGAAGTGAATAATAATGAAGATTATGCAAACTAAAAGAATGATATATAATACATAAGTGGGTCAATGAGGACTGTATTTAACCTTAGGTTGTTAGTTTAAAAAAAAACAAAAAAAACAAAAAAAAAAAACAAAAATGGTGCCTTGAACCTCAAATTGTATTTTTCTAAAGAGTAAACGTATAGTAAAAACTAAAGATAAATCCTAAATATTTCAATTGCAAGGATGTCTTATGGAATGAAAAGAGGAAAATTGGATTGAGAAGACATAAATCAAGTGGGATGTAAGAGTGTGTTTTATATCTAACATCATGTTTTGTTGCATAATTTCACTCACAATTGTATGTTGATTATTTTATGCTTATTGTATGCCAATTTGATTGTGATATGGGATGGACCATCATTGTTGTGTATACAACCAATGTGTGTTCTATTTATAGCTTGGCAAGGTCAACATACTACAGAACCTTGAAGATGACACATGTAGGATTCATATAGACTATGAGAAAGAAAAACATGTAGAATATCAAATTATTATAGATAAATTAAGTAGATATCTTATCAATTACATACAATATTACTTTATAAGGTACTATAAATTGTATGGTTAGTTTTGATAAAAATCTTTGGTATTTTATATCAAAACATGTCTAATATGGCATGGATATATTTTGTACTTGATTAAGAATGGTATGTTTAGTTGTCATGGAGTTGCTTCCAATTTAGAAAACATTAAACTACGGATTGGCATGAAGAAAAAAAAAATATCAAATATATATACATAATGTTAACAACTTATTGATAGGAGAATCTAAAAGAACTAAGTATATTATGACCGTAGGAAAAACTTCGGGCCAAGTTTAGCAAAAGAGGGGGAGTATGTAGTGTCCCTTATTAGTGAGATAGCTTTGATGACACTTAGAGATGGTGATTTTGATATAATATTATGTATGAAAGACTTATGTACATGCTTATATGCTATGACCTGGTTTAGGTCACTTGGTTGTTGTGTGCTTATGATAATATCTATGGTTGCATGCACAAGGATTGATTTTGGTTAAGAGAATATTAGCGATGTTTTCTCTTTTGGTATCCTATTTTGGACATAGGTGTATGACATGAATGGTGATTCAGAATTGAGACACAGATCCATGGATGATCATGGTTAGGTGGAACATATGGTTAATTATGATTTATGGATGATACATGATTTGTATGATTATATGTGCATAATATCGTACTAAGCATGATGTGGCAGGGGACTTGGTCATTGCCAATAGGGATGCTCAAGTTATAAATGACTGTGGAAGTCATTTCTCCAAAACCAAAATGACTATGGAAGTCATGCACAATATTTGGTAAAATTTGAATAAGTTAATTATGAAATTCATTTGATTTATTTGATCAATGAGATTGTGATGTGTGCAGGTCTTGGAAGAAGACCTTACCAACGAACCATCAGATGGGTAAAATCTCACAATCAGTACCTTAAGGTGAAACGCGGAGTTTCAAAGAAGAATAGATGAGAAGCCATGGAAATTAGGGCGCGGAG